>JAGFPH010004382.1:13668-40570 GCA_018207615.1 Philaenus spumarius | reverse complement strand
TACAATAATGCTAGTATTTATTGTTTATTATTGTTTTAAGCTTATTTGAAAAATTATTTTTAACTTTTTAGTTTGATATGCTCTAAAAGCGTGTTTTTTAGTTTTTTTATTGTAGTTCTTTTGAGTCCCTATTGGATGGTGTAACTGTCAAAACAATCGGATGAATGATAGTAGTTAAGTTAAAGATAATGAAAGCAATTATACATACAATATTGTAGTATTTATTGTGTTGGTATAGGACATAAGAACAAAACATTTATTGGTCCTTCAGCACATGTACAACATTGCAATAGACTTCGTCACATGCAGTTTAGTCATTAAAACTAACATAACTAATATTAAACACAGGCTTACTAAATATTGACATCACATTCCAAATAATCCGCCAAGTTATAAAATGGGTGCTTTTTCAGCCAACCATAAAAAGTATGATATAAATCATAATTTGACATGTTTTGAAAAGTGGCAGGCAGTTTATTAAACAGTTTTATTCCTAAAGCTAAATGATAATTTTTGGATTTATTTAATTTATGTCTTGGTTGTTCAAGAATATGACCAAATCATGTATTATGATTATGAATTAAACCTCTAGCTGGATACATATGTAAATTATTCTTTACGTGCATTACTACATCAAAAATATACAAGTTGATAATCGTTAAAATACCAGTTTTAATAAACAGTGGCTTGCAGTGTTCCAATTTATCCGAGTTTGTTAATATTCTCAAAGCTTTTTTGTGAAGAACTAAAATTGTCTGAATTCCTATTCCATTTCCCCAAATAAGAAGGCCATCTCTCAAAATACTTTCAAAGAAAGCAAAGTACGCTATTTTTAAGTATTCAAACGTTACTTGACTCTTAAGATTTACTAGTAAATAAATTACCCTTGATAATTTTGTCTTTACATAATCTATGTGCACTGACCAGGAGAGCATACTATCAATTTTGATACCAAGCAACGTTACAACTTTTTCATAAGCAGTCTTATAACTGTGTTTATATTTGTATTGTAGAGTGACTAAAAGTTTTTGAGTTTTTTCTCTATTTAAAACAGTCCTTTTACCTCAAACCAGTCGTTTGCTTCTTTTAACACACTAGCATGCCGCGTTATAATAATAGTAGGATGCCGGGTTAAACAAATTATTACATATAACTTACCTCCATCCGATAGCTAATCAAAAGGACTACAAATAAAGTGTCTTGAAATTTTTTTGAGTAATTTAGGTTTGAATTTTCAAACAGCCGCCATTTTAAAAAGCATGATTGGATAGAATCGCTTATTTTTACTTTCTCACTATACTATAGTATAGAGAAAGTATAGTGATCGCAAAAAAAATCGATGTTGAGATTTTTGTGGAAATATCCGTTTTGGGACCCCCTGAGTAGAAAAAAGTGGTTTTTACAAAATGTCTGTCTGTATGTATGTCTGTCTGTATGTATGTCTGTATGTAGACAAAGCTAGAGAGAAAACTATTCGATCGATTTCAACTAAATTTGCACCAGACATGTCCAGTACGCCTGTATAGATGCACGAAAAAGGGTTTTGAACAATTTTGAAAAACAACCCCCTTTTTGGCCAAAAAAACCCCAAAAAATCAGTTATTATTTTTTTATAAAAAAACGGCTCTAACGATTTTGATAAAATTTGGCTAATTTGTAGCCTTTAATGTGCCCTACCATATACAAAAACCCGCATCTTTCTAAAAATTCTTGTTTAGCTAATAATAATAATAATAACTGATTTTTGGGGGTTTTTTGGCCATAAAGGGGGTTGTTTTTCAAAATTTTTCAAAACCTTTTGACGTGCATCTATAAAGACCTAATTGACGTTTTTGGTGCAAATTTTATCGAAATCGATCGAATAGTTTTCTCTCTAGCTAATAATAATAATATTTATTAGTTAATCGCCTACTTTAATAAAAGTATACAAAGCTAGAGAGAAAACTATTCAATCGATTTCAACCAAATTTGCACCAGACATGTCCAGTACGCCTGTATAGATGCACGAAAAAGGGTTTTGAACAATTTTGAAAAACAACCTCCTTTTTGGACAAAAAACCCCCAAAAATCAGTTATTATTTTTTTATTAAAAAACGGCTATAACGATTTTGATAAAATTTGGCTTATTTGTAGCCTTTAATGTGCCCTACCATATTAAAAAACCAGCATCTTTCTAAAAATTCTCGTTTAGCTAATAATAATAATAATAATAACTGTTTTGGGGGGTTTTTTGGCCATAAAGCGGGTTGTTTTAAAAAAAATTTCAAAACCATTTTACGTGCATCTATAAAGACCTAATTGACGTGTTTGGTGCAAATTTTTTCGAAATCGATCGAATAGTTTTCTCTCTAGATAATAGTAATAATAATAATAATATTTATTAGTTAATCTCCAACTTTAATAAAAAACACTCCTACCCCACCCTACAAGTCACAGTGAATCTGTTTAGTAATTTAAATGTATTTGTGAGAAAGTATGTGCCAGTTCCTGGTACCGTTTATTACTGTATGCATGTAACACCAAAGTATTTCTTTGAATTCTGCCTGAAAGGTCTGCTGTTTCCTTGGGTTTAAAAAAACAATTAAAATCATTCCCAAGTTTATTCTATTAGAAGGTTGCCAAAACAAGGAAACCATACCTAATATAAATATCCTTGTTGCTTGCAAATACGATAATGATTGTAAATTTGAATATTATATAATATTAGATAATTTATGTATCTCGAATGCAAATACCTTTAGATTGTACGTTTATCACTTCTGTAATTGGAATATGATATAGGGCTGCTTGTAGTTGACCAAGTGATGAATCTGCAAACGTAACAATGTCTCTTTTGATTCTAGACGTTCCGGTCGACTTTGACAGCGCCCTCAATGAGACTGGTGAGTGTTTAATTTTTTAGGTTAGTTTTTCTTTGATTTCTTAGTTTTAAGTAAGATACTTTTGATTTATTATAAATTATCTAATTTCTATTTAAACCTTATATTAAGGATGATATATTTATGAATCGCAGTTAAGGCTCTTTTGCAACTCGATGATATTGAAAATGTAAATAAAAACAAATAATTCGACCACGCAGCTGACGTGAGTTGAACAAATTTCCAAAGTTAAGTATATAGGCCTATGTTTTAGGGTTTCAACCAACAATTTGTGAAATAGGTCAATTCACGACAGTGCTGAATAGCTGCAAAATGCTTCGCACGCCATTCCGCATATTGGGAGTATTTTCAATACATAAAGCATTGCGTGCTTTGCACACCAACCCCTGTATTGGGAGTATCTTCAATACACAATGCATTGCGTGTTCTGCACGCCAACTCCAAGGTAAAAATCCACCAAATGGCTTTGAACCAGGTACTTTTATGGTATTTTACGTTTTGATCGATTTTGGGGGAACCAAGCGAGCTATAAGATCGCGTAAAAAAACAAAATGTGCAGAATAACATCTTACACTTATATTTGTAGAAAAAATTCTAAAAAAAATCATTCTCTTAGGAAAAATCTAAAAAAAAATAGTTACTTCCGGTCAAAAAACGTGCTTCTGGTTGTTGGATTTTTGTTGGCTAACGAACTCGTCCGAACGACGTAGACAACCAACATGTGTACCAAATTTGAACCAAATCGGACTTAAAATGAGGCCGCTAGAGTGCAAACATACATATACGTATATATATATAATTTTTAATGACAACCCAAAACGTGTTCTGGGGACCATGATCGGTGCTCATTTGCTACTCCCGACCTTGGGTCTTACCATAAGGGCCACTGCAATAGCTCATTTTTCCTATGAAAATTCGCTAATAACAGTAGGTAGGAACACTTTCACACATACCAAGATCAGATGGAAAATCAGAAACTTTTATGTTCTGGAAAATATTTGTACAAAGTTACTACTTTCTTTGTAAAATAATAGGTTTATGTTTTTTATTAGGATTGATTTTATTATTTATTCCCCTTTTTTATGGAATTGAAAACATTTTGTAATCATGAAAATTACATATTAGAAATTACCCACTCATTATCATTATTTATAGACATAATATACTTGTATTATCTTTAACTATAAATCTATAGGTTGCCTTGCTTATTATGTTGTTATTGTTAGCCCTGTTAATTGGTTGTAAACCAAGACCATTCCCTACCATGTGAGAGGGATATAAATATGTAGCGCAACGCCTTGTTTCATTAGTTGTAATTTAGTTGTAGCTCTTACGTCACTGAAGATGATGACTTTGTCCTTGAAACGCGTATGACAATTAGACTTATTTTTGTGAGAATTGTGTTCTGGGTTTTGTTTTTATTTTTGCTGTCGAAGTGCAAATGCAAAATCCTTGACACTGTTAACAGCCGCGCAAATTATTTTTGTACGAATTATTTTATCCGAGGGTAAACAAAGCCTTCTTTTCAAAAATTTTACCAGTTAAACAATTATTCGTTTTTTAAGTTTAAAAAATATTTTGGTACTTACGTATTATACGGAGGCCACTATTTTTTTAAACACTGCTAGGTTAGGTATTGTTTTAGTAAACAACAGAAATGCAAGAATAAAAAAATAAACGGTACCAGGAACTGGCACATACTTTCTCACAAACATATTTAAATCATTAAACAGATTCACTGTGACTTTTAGGGTGGGGTAGGAGAGGTGATTTTTTATTCAAGTTTTAGATTACCTAATAAATATTATTATTATTATCTAGAGAGAAAACTATTCGATCGATTTCGAACAAATTTGCACCAAACACGTCAATTATGTCTTTATAGATGCACGAAAGAAAAAATTTGAAAAAAAAAACTTTGTATGGCCGAAAAACCCCCAAAAATCAGTTATTATTATTATTATTAGCTAAACGAGAATTTTTAGAAAGATGCGGTTTCTTGCATATGGTAGGGCACATTAAAGGCTACAAATAAGCCAAATTTTATCAAAATCATTAGAACCGTTTTTTTATAAAAAAATAATAACTGATTTTTTGGGGGTTTTTGGCCAAAAAGGGGGTTGTTTTTCAAAACCCTTTTTCGTGCATCTATACAGGCCTACTTGACATGTCTGGTGCAAGTTTGGTTGAAATCGATCGAATAGTTTTCTCCCTAGCTTTGTATACATACAGACATACAGACAGACATACATACATACAGACAGACATTTTGTAAAAACCACTTTTTTGGACTCAGGGAGTCCCAAAACGGATATTTCCACAAAAATCTCAACATCGATTTTTTTTGCGATCACTATACTTTCTCTATACTATAGTATAGTGAGAAAGTAAAATAGCCTAAAGTTCTAACCTATAGTATTTAGTCACAGTATTTTTAGTTTCTAGGTTACTACTAAAAATAGTCTATATAATAAAAATGAATTGCTGTTTCTTTGAAATCACATCAATTGAGAACTGCTGGACCAATTTGGCAATTTTTTGTTTTAAAATGTTCGTAATAGTCCGAACTAGGTTTTTATATAAAGAAAAATTTGAAAAGTTTCCCGAAAAAGTTTCAAATTTGGAAAAAACTAAACAGCCTCTTTTGTATGGACTCAAGACCATAGCGCTCAAAAACAGCTGTTCGTATAAAATGCTTAGTAACACATGTTTGTTTACATTCATTACCATAGCAACTTTAGCAAATTTATAATCAGTTTATTATTCTTCAAAACCAATAGCTTTTTAGACTAGATTGACAAATTAAAAGCAAACACAAACAAAAATCAATAAAACATGCTTATTCCTACTATATTATAATTCAATTTAAACATCGGTTGTTATATATTACCCTATTATAAATAAAACAACTGTAATGGACCAAAAACTGAACATAATTTTAGGTTAGGCCTAAAATGAACCAAAACACTTTTATTTGCAACCAATTTCTCTAATTTATAATCGAGTTATTATTCTTCAAAAACCAAAACAGCTTTTTTAGGTTAGATTGCCAAACAACACAAACAAAAATCAACGAAAAATGCTTACTGTATTATAATTCAATTCAAACATCGGTTGTTACATATCTATTTACTTACATATATGCTGTTTAAAATATTGTTTATATAAATTGTTTACATAAATTGTTGACATAAACACCATTTGAAAAGAATGAAATTTGATAACTACCCTTAAAATTAAATAAAGCAATAGCGAAGCATTGCCGGGTCCACTAGTATGTAATAAAAAACGTCTAAAAATAGTAGCCTCCAATAGAACCAATATTTTTCATAAAAAGTGGCAATAATGAGAACGACTTTAATTACAACACAAGTGATAAGAGCGAAGGCCTCTTGGGAAGTTTTTCAAAATTCGCCACTATATCTATAAGGCCAAAAATTATCTACCCAGTGATATAAAAACCTGTAAAAGTGATTTTACTAAAATGCAAGGATTGGTTAATTAGAACCAATAATATAAATCTTATCATCAACATGGACACATTTTTTTACATGTCTCAACCTCTATGATTTTGGAAGCTTAACAATTTCAATATTACAATAAAAATGTAAATGTAGGTCACGTAATAAACCAGTGAAAAGCTTATTAAAAGAGAAACAGAATGGCGCAAACTAGAGCTTAGTATCTTGCTTCTTTTCAAAGTAATGGACAAAGTTCTGGAAAATTATATTTTTATAACAACACCAAAGCAGGTTTTTGTCCGTAAAAACATCATTTCATCCGTGTTTTCATTTGAGCGATTCATTTATAAAAAGGCAAAACTGAGTCCTGCAACAACAAATGACAGGACGGAGGTATTGCTATCCTATCAGTGCATGAAAAGTGGTGCTTATCAGTTACGCATACAGTAAGGAAAGTTCAAGGCTTGTATTCCCAACTAGCTGACCCGTACGGCGTTGCCCGTGGTTGTTAGTATTTTCAGTTTTTTGTGACGTAATTGTATTCTTTTTAAGTGTTCGTTGAATACCCGTGCGTATCCTACTGTGGTCATGAAAAAAAGGTTACGCTATTTAAGAAAGCACTGAAAATTGTATTCCTGTAAACTACTATCTAACATGAAAAAGCTTTAAATATATCGTTTTAATTTATAGTTTTTACTAATTTTGACTTTCACTTAATTTCATTGACAATGTTGTGAGCACCTACAGCCTAAAAGGAAGCTACGCACCAAATTTCATTCCAATTCGTTCTTATAGAGATTTTTAGTAACTTTGAACCCCCCCCAAACTGCCCTAAAATTTCGAATTTCTTTTAACCCTTTCTTAGCGAGGGTTTAAATTAGCTGGGGGGTCGTAGAAAACATATTTGAATCACTTTGTAACATCCGCGTTAATTTAGGATGTAACAAACTGGTTCAAATAGAGTTTGTAATTTTAAATGTATAAGCCTAATTAGTATAAGAAATTGTTTAGTATTTAAATATACAATTATATATCAAAATAAAGCTATGAATGTGATATTTTAATGGCATTTAGTTTAATTCAGATTGTTTGTTTAGTTTTCAATATAATATGTTTAAACTCGTGTATGTTTATGGTTATGCACGGTGTCAAATAATTTTTGTTTGTTATTATTATTATTATTGATAGCGAAAATATGTTTTGAAAAGTATTAAAAAATTCATAGTTATGATATATTTTATATAAACAATATTTTAAACAGCATATCTCTAAGTAGGCCTATATAGATATTTAATAACCAATGTTTGAGTTGAATTCTAATTCTGTAAGCATTTTTCGTTGATTATTCCTTGTGTTTGTTTATAGTTTTTCAATCTAACCTTAAAAAGCTGTTAGTTTTGAAGAGTTTTAAAGTGATTATTAATTTGCTAAGTAATGTTGCTATGGTAATGATTGTAAACAAACATAACGTGTTGCTAAGCTTTTTATACGAACAGCTGTTTTTGTTCATACAGCTATGGTTTTGAGTTCATACAGTAAAGGCTGTTGAGTTTCTTCCAAATTTGAAACTTTTTCGGGACACTTTTCAAATTTTTCTTTACGTATAAACCTTCTATGAACTACTGCAAACATTTTAAGACCAAAATTAGCCAAATCGGTCCAGCCGTTCTCGAGTTTTAGCGAGACTAACGAACAGCAATTCATTTTTATATATATAGATTCCATTTACATTTTCCCCCAAAGTTTTTCAAGTACACATAGAAACTCAGATAAATTAGTGGCACCGTACTATATTTATTTACAGTTCCTATTTTTAAAATTTGTTACATTTAAGCTCAACCTACAACTTACTTACTCCTAATATTAACACATTACTAACCTGCTTTGATGTTATGATAAAAATATAATTTTCCAGAACATTGATTGTCCATTACTTTGAAACAAAGCAAGATACTAAGCTCTAGTTTGCACCATTCTGTTTCTCTTCTAATAAACATTTCAGTGGAGTATTGCATGACCTATCTTTATATTTGAAATTTTTAACACCCCTTACTCTCCTTAAAGCCCCACAAAATCATATGTCAAAACATTTGTCCTGTTATGCAACACAAGATACAAACAAATTTTTGTAACTTATTTTCAGTAACAAAAATAACGAGTGGGTAAAGGATCTTTATGAACACTCTATATAGACTATAAAAAATAATGTTTTTATTATTTTTATTTATTTCTGATCTGATATTTTTCTAGAAGTATTTCACCACAAATGAGGACGTATGTAACTATAAGAGATTACATCCTTTACCAACACGGTATACACAACAATATTGTATGAACAATGAGTTATGCTGTTATTATCTTTAACTTAACTATTATCCTTCATCGGATTGTTTCGATAAGGAATCAAAAAGGCTACAAAAAAGGTGTCTTGAAATTTTTTGTTAAAATGTATGGTTTTTGTGTAATTAAGGTTTGAAATTTTCAAACAGCCGCCATTTTCAAACGCATGATTGGATATAATCGCTTGATTTTCCGAAAATAGACCATTGTTACGTTAAACTTCAGGCCGAGCTTGAACTAAATCCGTCGAACGTTTCTCCAGACATGAATTATTTTGTACAAGATGGCGGATGTCTCGAAAACGAAGCTTTTCCAGATCTATGTTTACATGAACTTTTTTGAAAATAGTGTTTCAAATACATTCAAGCTGTGTAGTAGCCTAGTCAACGAATGCCCAAAAGGGGCACTTATCAGTAAAGCTATTACTTTTGCACTCACACAGGACACTTTCCCACCACTTTCGTATAAGTTCTCGTCACAAACATAATACGTTTGCGTCAACATTGAGATATAATAATAATAAAAAATTCCGGATATAAAAACAATAAAATATACCGCATACAATACTAATAAAATATATTAGATATAATAATAATAAAATATAAAGACGAAAAACACAATAATTCGACTTCCTACGGATATATGACATTATTTTCTTTATAAACTAACTCAACTAAAGCGAGAAACAAAACATTTTTCCGTCGACATAGCGACATAATAGTAATAATAAAATAAAATAATTTTCTGAGGCAAAATACACAATAATTTGACTTTCTACGAACGATTTTATAACTCAACTAAAGTGAGATAAGAACTGGAGAGAGCTCACGAGGGTAGACCGCATGGGGAAAAAATAATAAAGTATTCCAATGCGAAGAAAGGTTTTTTTTTTAAATTACCGATTTTCTAGACCATATATCTCATTAACGGTTACAGATAGCAAAAATACTATAGGTATAAAAAAAGTAGAGAATTTTGTCAGCTTTAATTTTTTATACGTATGTATTTTTTTTAGGACCAACCCCTACTGAGATATAGGCAAAAAATCAAAAAATGGGACCTTTAAGCCCCCTTCTCCCCTCTTCCGCCATCCCTAGGGTCAAAGACTTTTAGTATGTTATACTACTAGGTACCCCAAACAATGTGCCATAGTTGGTCTTTCCGCTTATTGACTTTCCTTCTATAATCATTTGTTGACTGGGCTATAGACCTAGTTAGGAACACTAAAAGCACCTACAGGAAAATTTCATCACTGTGGTTGGTGTAGATGACAAGGTGAAAACACAAACAAAACTACACATTTTGCTGGTAAAAACAAAGCAATATTTAATAGTTTAATGTATCTTGTTTTGAACCTAAATCATGTCATTTTCACTTTACAGGTTATGGCAGGTTTCAATACAAACTCTTGGCCTTGTGCGGGTTCATCTACTCCTGCTGTTCCCTCAGTACGACCACGTTGTCGTTTGTACTCCCGGCTGCGGAACACGACTTTAAGTTGAACTCGGCAACGAAGGGCCTTCTGAACACTGCACCTTTAATGGGTAAGAGAAAGGCGTATGTTGACTTACAGATGTTGAATTTTTATGTAACCCTTATGGCCTCCGATTAACTTAAAAAGTGTCCTTTATTACTATTACCTAAAGTGCTATAAAACCATGTTCTCACATCATAAACATCCACTTTAAACAGTGGTGGATTACCCATTAGGCATGATAGGCCATTAGGCATTGTACCATTGAATTTAAAAAAATTCCCACGAACAAATTTTCAAAATTGATATTTTTATACAATTCTATTCAGAACTTAATTACAAAACTTTTATTTTGAAAAAATTACTAACATATTTTACTATTTGTAATCACATATATTATTTCTCAAGGCCATTTTTTTGTCGGTACGCCATAACTTCCTTAATACATCATCAAATTATGTGAATGAGGCATCATTTTAAAGCTTTCCTTAACCGCTACACCGGAAAAATATACAAAATACAATTATATGCAAATAAATAAATAAAGAATCCAAAAGTAACAGTGATGTAAGATCAAGTAAGTTGTAGGGATATTTTCCTGGCGTTGGCAACACTGATGATAACAATATCCAGCTGGAGAGCTGCCGTTATGCCACTACATTGCTATTTTTAATTAATTGTATATTTAGTATTGTATAGTATACGCACTATATGATAATAAACATACGGTGTGTACTTTAATTAAGTGGGATTTAAGTAAGTTAGAATGCGAATGCTTCGCATGGGTCAGCTAGTATAGGCATAAAGTTGGATTTTTCCCATTACAAAACATTTTACACTTACTAAGCTAATAACTTTTAAAGTTTTACATCAAACAATTTTTTAGTAATATATTTTAATCCTTTGGATCTTTTGCCACAAACGATATATTGAACACTTTTGGATTGGGATATTATTACTACATTTGGCGAATTTAAAAAGAGATGCTTGCAGCACGAAAAAAAAGCCGTTATGATTACCAGTTATAGGGTTAAAAGGATATTTTACACATCATTAATGTCACAGCTAAATGTATACACAAATTTCATCAGTCCAGTTTTTTCTATTTTAGTCGATCTTAACCCTTTGCGCTCGGACGGCCAGTCTGACTGGCCAATACGATACTGTTGTCAGCTCTGCCGCCATCTTGACCTTGCGGTGTCAACAGCTCTGAATTATTTTTCACTACAATCTGAAATGTTGTTAGTGGGTATTTATTTCTTGTTTAACAAAATCATGGGCTTTTAGTAACTCTTTTATTTTGCCATACAAAAAAGTAGATATATTATATTGTTATTGGTGAGTTTTTGCTTAAGCCTGTAAATATAAAGTTATAATATATTAAATGAATAAAATAAACCATTGTATACAACTTATCTAACTACATTTTTTGGTAATTTAAAAACAAACAAAATCAAGTACTTGTTAAAAAAAAACACTTAAAAGCAATAATAAACTAATTAACTTTTGTTCTATTAAATTACTTCAAACTTTAAAAACACTAGCCTAGATCACCGCAACGTAAAACTAAACTGCTGGTAAGGTTATAATGCATCGAACATTGCTACATTTTGATACAACACAGATCGGAGAAAAAGCGGGAATTAATTAGTTTAACATTTGGACTCTAGATTTCAGCACAATCCATACACAATAAAATTAGTAAAAATAAATAAATGCAGATCATTTGTGTGGCCAGTCCTGCTGGCCATCCGGGTGTTCGAGGGATTTTAACTTGTCCAGTACCGCTGGCCATCCGATCTGAGAGGAAAGTTAGTCGCACCAACTGTTCATATATTTTGTGTTAGGTTTTATTTTTATCTAAGTACTTTCTCACAAGTCAAGCTCATTAGTTATTTATTAAATTTATTGAAGTAAAATAATAAATTACTTACAAACATATCAATAGTTAAGGTAATCTGGTAGCGAATTCTATACGCGACATGCTGTTACAGTAAAAGATTTATATTACACTTTACAGTCGGGGTCCTTTGAATTATTAGCATTGTCGACCCCTTTCTTGTACTTTTTGGACTTACATCTGAGGCAAAAGAAAAAACTTATTTGCCAAGTAAGTCGGCACTCTAGTTTGAAGGATACCATGCAACGTAGTTAAAATACGAGTAGATCTAAATAAATTTTTAGCGCTTTGGAGTTTATTAGCCAATTCCACAGTCATGTCACTGACTACAGTGTCACAGTAGGTAAAGTATGGCATAATTAAAGATCTTACTAAGAGCATTCTAATATGAAAAGGCAAAAAATCTTTAAATTTAATAAGTGAATCCCAGCAAATACTTTATTTCATGTCTCAGTTACATACTCAGTCCAGTTTAATCTGTCATTGATTGTCAGTCCCAGATTTCTAACGCTGCTGCGATATTCTAATAGTTCCCCTTCAATTTTAAGGAGTCACAGAGATTAATGCTATTAACACAAATATTGAACCTGGATTCTTTCTGCGCAGGCATGGTATTAGGTTCATACTTCTGGGGCAACTTTGCCGACTCCAAAGGTCGTAGATTCGTCTTGGTCTACGCTCTGCTCATGGACGCCGTCGCAGCTTTTCTTTCCAGTCTCTGTCAACGCTATTGGATATTCTTTATTTGCAGGATATTCAATGGTTTTGGGTAAGCTTTTCAAACACTGATCATTACTTTTTAAGTAATATATATAATTATTATGTTTCTTATATTTATATGCAGTTCATATCTGTATCAGTTTTGTTCCTTTTTGTTTATATTACTTTTAAACATATTATTTATTTCATTTTTTACAACTATTCCTTAAATCTATGTAAAGATTAAATGCATAAGACGTCACCAATATCAGGATATCTTAAAATAGTCATTAGTACTCTGAAAATATGCTTAAGAAGGCGACCCCTCTAACTAACTTTAAACTGCCCTCCAAGGGGCCCAGCACTGCCCTGATGTTTAGGCCACTGGCAACTATTTTTAGCGACTAAATTGTCAACTGAATATGATCTACAGAATTATATCACAATATTATTGGTTGCAGGATAATTGGAGCGACCAGTATGGTGTTTGCTTATCTGGGGGAGTTTATTGAACCACGGAAACGCGACCACGCCCTCGCTCGCCTGGAACTGTGGTGGACGGCTGGGATACTGGCTTTGCCAGGTGGGTGTTTTGATTAAGATGGCATTATCTCACTGGGAAGTTAGTGGTGTATGTTTAACCCTCCAACTGTTAATCATTTTTTCCTTAATGTTGGGCCACTTTCGGCACTTTTACAACCATAAGGAAAATAAATTATAAAAAATCTATTTAAAAAGGAAACCTTATATAATTATACATCATTTTAATCAGAAAAAAACAGTTCTACAATAATATATAATAAAAAAACCACATACCTTGATTTATGTGCATAAAGTTGACATTGGAACGTTTAAAAACTATCGTTTCACTATATTTACAAATGTCCGCGCTCACTAAAAAAACACTAAATATTATTTTACCAAATTTTTAAAATAGCCATTTTGTTTAGTTTTTTATATTCTTTTAGAAAATATAAACTTATTTTACTAATATGAAAAATTAAAAATATTATTTATAAAAAACTGTACACATTACACTTTGTCGAATTAGCCTATTCAGATGAGCTGTCACTTGTAGGCCGCTTTCTTTTCCCTCCACTTCTCATAGGCCTCCAATAGTGTTTCAGTAGGTGAAAGCACTCTCTGTGTATGCCACAATTACAACCTGGGCACCAAAATTTGCTCCTTCCCTTTTTTTGGTATGTCCACATACTGCGCACAGTCTTTCTCGAACTCCTGGAAGCCGTTCAATTTTGTGTTCCGTATCTCCAGCTGGACCAGCAATTGTTCTGGGAGTCTCTGCAACGGCATTCTCAGCTAGACATTCAAGAATACTTATCAAAAAATCCCTTCTACTAATTGGTTTGTCAGTGTTTTGTAGATATAGGGTGTGTGCGTTGAACAGAGCAATGTCAATTAAATTGAAAAAAATCTTCTTCCAATATTTGGTTGTTTGCCTGTTACATGAGTTATGGTACACAGATTTGTCACTTACATCTACACCACCCATATATTGGTTGTACTTGTGAATAAGTAATGGCTTCATACCTTCAATTTTTTTTTCTTGCTTCTGATGATCTGGTCTTCTGCATGGCATGCTGTTGTTAAAACGAAGACGGGTTTTCTTGTGACTTTTTGTCTGTAACTGATTAGTAATATATGTCCTTGTCTGAAATATAAACTCTCTCTTTCTCCTAACTTAGTGTCTTTTATAGAGCTTGGTAAAAATTTAGATCTTTTATTGACAGTACCAGTCAAGAAGGTGTTTCTATCTATTAGTTTTTTTGCTAAAGGTATCTTAGTATAAAAATTATCGGTGAATAAGTGATAGCCCTTCTCCAACAACTGACTTTTTTGCATTACTTCAAAGATAACTTTTTCTGTAAATGGCTGCCCATCATTAGAAGCTAAGTAGTCTTTCCCACTGTATAATTCTATATGGTTTACGTAATTTGTAATGCTGTCGCAACAGTCAAATTTTTTTATTCCGTATTGTTTATGTTTTTTATTTGGAATATATGTAATGAATGGACATCTGTTTTTCATCCCTATTAGACTTTCATCAATACAGACATTTTAAAATGGGATGAAATGCTTCTTGAATGCATTGTTGAAACAATCTAACACGTATCGTACTTTTTGCTATGGGTCATAACCCGGTTCTCCCTTGCAAACAAATTTTCCGGCTGTCAGATGGAGGTATGTATTTATAAGTAAAAACCTATTTGAAGATGTAGTATTAGAGTAAAACGGAACTATTTGTCATTTTCTTGTATCCCAGTAACTTTGCATAGGCCTGGTTGTTCCATTTAATCCCATATTTATAATCAGAGCAAAATATTTTTTTCATTTCAGAGACAGTGACATTTACCCATTGTTTGATACGAGAAAATTTCTTTAGTTCACCAGAACTTCTTTTTTCTTGTAATATTTTGTTTGCATAGGCATTTGTTTCTCTTATAATTATTTGCCAAAAAATCGGAGTAAAAAACAAGTTAGCATATGAAATAGGACTGCTATTTCTACTTGGACAATCTCTAATACCTGGATTTCTTACAGTAAACATAGGGCCTATATCTTTTTCTGGTTCTGGGGGATACACTCTAACCCAGGGATTAGGATTTTGCAAAGTAGGCCTAGCTGGAATATTTACAGGTGAAATTGGCCTGACAGGACTAGATAAAATATCATCACCTTGATTTATTTCTTCACCGTCAGTCATGTCTTCAAAGTTTGGAATATACTCATCATCGCTGCCAGCCAAAAATTCTTCCAAAGAAACGTCGGAAGGAATATCTTCAGCTTCTATGTCACTCAAACTATCACTAATATCAATATCAATTAAATAATCTATTTCACTAGACCTCAATATATCTCCCATAGTAAAAACAAACAAACAAAAGTAATCAAAACACGCTAAACACGATGTCTCAACACACAAGTAAACAAGACTAGCGGAACCAGCTGTTGCACAACAAGTTGGTTTTTCAAACAGCTGTAATTCTTTTTACAAACACGATATCATGGTGGCATATGCACTAGTAGAAAGCCTAATATCTTCTGTATCGATCGATACTAAATACAATATGTTCGCTGAAAAATGATCTAGTACCCAGTGCATTTTACAAATAACTTGCACAACCGTCGATATATCGACGTTTACCATTCGCGTGAACCGCATCAACGTCGTTCTATCGACGTTTAACAGTTGGAGGGTTAATCTAGTTTACCCCACAGTCTTGTACTCGTGGTTCGGCACGAGTGTTTTTATTCGAATTTTCTTATCTTAATAAATTGGAGAAGTGCGAGTTTGGATTTGCGCACCAAGGTTTAATCCGTTTTAGAAAGAGTTCTCCTATACAAAGACGGTTGTGCATTATTAAAAATAATAAATTATGCAGAATTTAAACAACATGCACAGTTCGTTCTCTATTACATAAAGTCTTGTTTCATTATATCATGAGATATTGACAACAACCGAGGGCTCTGCTCCCTGCTCATTTCCCGTGGTGAAGCAAATGCAAACAGATTATTGGATACTATGATACTTTCACTGGAACAAAGATTGATTAGGGCAGACTTTTTATTTTTGTATAGAAGAGAGGCAATTTCCAAGTTATAAAATACGGTAGAACTCAGACAATGCGGTAGGCCGTGAGAAAACCAGTGCGAATTCTCGCATCGTTTACGTCGTTATAGGCTGATTTCAATCCATACTTACTTCAAAATCTATTTTATTTGGCTTTAAATAATACAGTAGAATCCCACTATTCTGAACTAATTGGGACCAAACACTGTTCGGTTTAGCGGGAATTCGGAATAGGCGGATTTCATGAATAATATCAACCTATTGACTTGTTAAGGCGTAAATTAAGTGCGGGGACATCTGCTACTGTGCTACCTTTATATATATTTGTAACATATAAAGGACCAATGTTGAACGCAATTGAAGAGTTTGAGATATACAAAGCTTTTAAACAAACACCAGATTACATTCTCAATGACAAGCTATCATTTCAATCAAACTCATTATTTGAAACCGCAATGAGATACGAATAGCCGATATGAATTGTTTAACCTTTAAACTTGTCCTAACCGCAAATGCCAGCAGTCCACGGACCACGAAACGGTGTGCACCTACAGACTTTTTATAAATGAAAAAACTTGTGTGTGCGTGTGTGTAATGTTTTTTGTTTTATTTAAGTGTTTATTTAATGTTTGACGAACTCTACGGAGTGAAATACTGAAGATGGGGTTTCGACCTCGAAACGCGTCTAATTAATAAGACGAAGTATACATGACGGAGTATAAAAACAGGTAATATTTTATTTTATTACTATATATTAAACGTTTTATGCATTGTTGACCTTGGAAAAAAAAAATTGTAATAGCCAAGGTGATCTCAGATTTCTCCTAAAACCTACCGTTGAAAAGCTACAGCTGTTTCAATTTGTAGGCTCAGCGGTCATCTAAAAAACACGGCAAGCTGAATCAAATGAGTATTCAAATTCAATACAGGCGCTACCAGTCTAAAATTATAAGCAGAAACGTGCCCAAAAGAGGCACGAAATAGTAACTTTTGAACGAATGGACTTTTTCTAATGTGAATTTCTCCTAAACCTTCTCGAAGAAATGCAGCGTCTAGTGACTCAAACCTCAGCTTTATACGTTCAGCCGTTCTCAGTTTATGACGTCACGAACAGACAAGATTTTGTTATATGTATAGATTAATCTACCTACATTGTTCTACAGTAAAATGCTAGAAATTTATCATTTGGTTATTTTGTACCCTAGTGTGGGAGTTTCACCGAGCTAAAACTGTTTTTACTTTAAATTTATTTTTGCGATATCTTTGTCGTTTTGTTTCATTATACGACTACGGTCACATGAATTTTCTGTTTATCCACGGCTGTACAGAAAGTGAAATGAAATACCTTTTGGATAAGTTCTATTAAAGCCTTTTCTCTGACAGGTATCGGGTTGGCAGTACTGCCTCGTACATGGCAGGTCGGCAACGAATGGTTTACCTTCAGTGAATGGAGGCTGTTTGTGTTCGTGTGCGGCATACCCAGCTTGCTGTGCGCTCTCGTCATGATGAGGATGCCCGAGAGTCCGAGGTTCCTGCTTCTGCAAGGCAAACATCATAAGGCCAAGGAAGTGCTGGTGCGCATGTACGTTGCCAACACCAAGGAACAGCCGGAAAACTTTCCTGTAAGTAGTAAAACTAAAATTAATGTCTTGACAAAAAAACTTGGAAATCCTGCTGGGGTTGCACATTGCTTAATAACTAGCAGGGGTACACCTGCTGCTTCGCTCGTAGATTTGAAGAAATATCGGGTGAATATTGACCACTGGCCTTAAAACTTATAGCTAGTTTTGTCCAAATCGTTCTATGTTTCCCATTTAGACTTACACGATTAGCTATGCGCTAGTAAGAGCATATACTACTATTTCCTGCAGTTTATGGCGCATTTCAAGTCTATGAGTATATTTTATAAGAAATATTTTTTACAAACGATATTTTTCCTTAGACGCAAATAATTGAAGTTGAAATCTTTTTTCTCTCCTATTTATAACTTAATAGTATATGTCAAGCTTTAGCTACATAGCCAGTTTCCGGTTTCTAGAACGTTCTACAACATTATGTTTCAAACATTCTGGAAACGTCTAGAACAATATTTTCTACTAACAATATTTTACACCTTTTTTTTTTTTTTGGGATAGAGGAATACTAAGTCTCCTCACCACTGCGACCCGTAGAGATCTATTGTGGGTATATTTCCCTTTCTAGTGATCATCCCAGATCCCTTTCAGGTCTCTTACGACTCTTACGAAACCAATAAGGGTCCCGGGATCAACTCCACGAACCTCTTCCGGGCTACTAAAAGCATTTCCAAGAGCCGTAAATCTTCTCCGTGCGAGGACATAAGAGCCATGTCTAAGGATTCACAGACAAATCTCCTGCCCAGCACAGCAGATGAGGCCTTGGCATGCTTGAGATTTATCTGCAACATCCGCAGGTTGTGGGTCATTGATGATCCCTCCTCCCATCAGACCCTGAGGTCCTTGGGAGCTGGCTTTCCGACAAAGCCTTACTGCCAGATCCTCTTCCTCTCTCTGGACGACGTCCCCTCCTTTTATAGCCCCCCTGCCTCCCAGCGCAGCACGACCACGCTGAGAAACAGAAGGGCCCTCAGGATGGGACTTCCTAAAAATGTCAGGCCAAGTTTTTCCAGGTACCTGTCCCACCCCCTCCCCAGAGTATCACCCTCTCGAGTCCCAGATGGCCTCGAGGAGGTGGAGGGCCCACTAAGCCCAGCTCCAGGTTAGATGGACCAGGCCCCAGAGACACAGGAGCCACTTGGGCACAAGCCTCAGACGGTCCAGGGGGCACAGTAGCCCCCCTTGCATCCGAGACACTAGCCTCCTGGACCCCCATGTCTTGCTTCTTGAGCCTGATGGGGATGCTTCCAAATTTGAAGCTGAGGCGAAAACCAAGTGATTTGATGGTTTTCGCCGACATATGGTCTATGCTGAGGGTTAGTTCTGTAGTAGGCCCTTTAACAGCCTTCCTGACCACCCTCCAGTTATCTACATTGAGGCTATCATTTTGAGCCTTAACAAAGCCCAGAATCCTCTCATTGGAGTCTTCTGGGCAATGTGGGAAGTATGCCACAGCAAACTGGGTTTTAGGGATATCTTTTTCCCCAACAATCCGCAGATTTGCTCCTTCCCAGGGTTTAAGAATGTCCCCAAGGGACATAACCCAGTTTGCAGTTCCTTCATAGGAACAGCTAAGGATACAATAGCCAGCCTTAGCTAAAAAACCATTGAATTTGGGGGTGATGGCAGATCTACCCATCCCTAGAACAACGTCTAGAACAATATTTTCTACGAACAATATTTTCCACCTTAGAAACAAATGATTGAAATGCAAATGTTTTTTTTTCTCTCCTATGTATGACTTAAGAGTATGTGCCAAGGTTTAGGTCTGTAGCTTCACAGCCCGTTTTTGGTTTCTAGAACATTCTCAAACGTTCCAGAACAGGAAATCCTTTCGATAGTCCAGAATCGTCTGCAACATTCTCGAACCTTCCGGAACATGCTAGAACATTCTGGCCACTTCGGCATTCGATTCCCAGCTGCTTCACCGACTTGCAACAGAAGTCATTAGTGAGATGCGTTCTTTTGACACTATTTCCAAACCCAACTCCCTACAGTTCCAATCCGAAATCTTCTACACGAATAAAAGGATGGAGGACTACCATACCAAATAACTCCCATGGGTGGGTTGCGGAGTTATAACAGCACGTACGGACAAACCACGCTTACATTTATTATATATTTCATTTCTCTAGTTTCACGGGAAGTGGGAGAATTAGTGATGATGAGTGAGTGAGGGCTTTGCCTTTTATAAGTATAGATGCTCCAAAAAATCCGTTTCAAAATGGTGGCAATCGTTTATAAATTTCAAACAAAAATAATTACAAACCGGTAAATCTTTATTAAAAATATTTTTTTAAGCCTGTTTAACTTTCTATTTAACGGTTAATTGTCAAGCTATCTGTCAAAGGATTACGGTAAAACAAAGTCCATTATTGTTCACAGTTGTTGGTTACATTTAGTTTATTTTAAAGGCCGTTATTCCGAGTTAAAATAATTCGACCATGCAGCTGAACCGTTGACGTGAGTTGAGCGAATTTCCAAAATTAACTTTATATGTTTTAGGGTTTCAACCAACTATTTGGGAAATTGTTCTACTCACGACAGCCCTAAACAGCTGCCTGTGTGTACGAAATATATTAGTAGAATTTGTTTGCCCCTAAGCCTCCAGCTTCGACTCATGCGCTCCTTTGTTCCACTTGCAACGGAAAAACTCGCTTTGCGTGTTTGTACCACTAACTTGCGGCCTCACATCAGGAGGGGTCCCCTCGTTAAAATACCACACGTAGATTTGAACCGGGTACTTTTATGATATTTTGCGTTTTGACCGATTTTGGGGGAACCAATCGAGCTATAAGGTCAAGTAAAAAAATAAAATGTGCAGAATAATATCCTACATTAAATGTTTCCAAAAAATTTTCATCTTGTACAAAAAATTAAAAACAAAACTACTTCCGTTCAAAAAACGTACTTCCGGTTGTTGGATTTTTTTGGCTAACGAACTCGTCCGAGCGACGTAGACACCCGATGTGTGTAAAAAATTTGGACTAAATCGGACTTAAAATGCTGCAACTAGAGTGCGAACACATATATGCATATGACACCCCAAAACGTGTTCTGGGGACCGTGATCTAATTTACTACTCCCGACCTAGGGTCTTACCATGAGGGTCACTGCAATAGCTCATTTTTCCTATGCAAATTTGCTAGTAAGTAGTTGGGGAAAATGTTAACTAAATGGCCGCCATTTTGAAACGGGTTATTGGATTAAGTTGGTTATTTTACAAACTTGGTCTTGATGTAATTAAGGGCCTTGTCAAGTTTGAAAAAAATAATGTTTTTAAACAAAATGGCGGCAAGACGGAAAACGGAGCACTTTAGGACCTGTGATTCTTGAAACTTTTTTACTGTAAATGGCACAATACACATGTACGTGAATCATTAGTCCACGTTTTTTAATCACCCTGTATAACCATCTGACAATGTTTTCTTAGTCTAGGACTAAATTCTATTGCATGATTTTGGTCCGAGTCACAGATAATTAATACTAATTATTTACCTTAGGTCCGTCTTGTGACTCCTTGTCGTTTAATTTAAGACGACATGTTTCGGAGCCGTAACTCCATCATCTGGTCATCCCTCTGGCGAGTTCGTCGATCATTAAAAATATTAAAATTTTATATACACACACATCTACACACACCCTAACACACAAGTCACAGTTTGTCACACAAATAAATACAAGAAATAAGCCGCATCTCACCGTCCGGCTTACTTAATTAATACTTACCCAATGTCTTACAAAACGTTTTCAAGAAACATAATATAACCGTATCATTCTGTACTAATAATAACTTATATGCTTTGTTAAAACCAAAAATTATCACCCCAATAGAGGAAAGGTCCGGAGTATACAGAATTAATTGCCTGGATTGTGACAAACATTATATCGGTCAAACAGGGAGAACGTTTAAGGAACGTTATAAAGAACATCTCCCTAACAAGAGCTCTGTTATCAGTAGGTCTAATTATGCACATCACCTCACTGAATCGGATCATAAGCCGGGAGACTTCAATTCAACAGTAGAAGCCTTATACACATGTACAAAAGGAAGAACAATGAATGCTATAGAGGAGTTTGAAATATATAAAACATTCAAAATAAACCCAGATGAAGTATTAAACGACAAACTTACGTTCAACTCCCACTATTTGTACGACACAGCTATCAACCATTTGTATAAAACATACAGAGATAACGATCAGTAGGCTGCACTACATTATACTGACCGGACGGTGAGATGCGGCTTATTTCTTGTATTTATTTGTGTGACGAACTGTGACTTGTGTGTTAGTGTGTGTGTAGATGTGTGTGTATATAAAATGTTAATGTTTTTAATGTTCGACGAACTCGCCAGAGGGATGACCAGATGATGGAGTTACGGCTCCGAAACATGTCGTCTTAAATTAAACGACAAGGGGTCACAAGACGGACCTAAGGTAAATAATTAGTATTAAATTCTAGTTATATTAAAACAATTTCACAACGACTTTGACTGCTACGGATCGATTTAATCGGCTTTGGGAAACATTTTTAATACTGCCTCAGGCCGATTTAGTCGGCTTTTGGAAACCTTCCGTAAACTGCCACGGGCCGATCTAGTCGGCAACGGTGTTCTTTACGAATACCGCCACGGGCCGATATGATCTGCTCGCGATATTCTGTGGCAGTATATATTATTCTTTACATAATATTACCTATTCTTATACCAACAAAGTATACTTTAAAAATATATATATCGATATATCTATATATCAACTTGTCAATTTATTACAATACAGAACTAACTGTAAATGTAAACTGAGAGTGCATTTGGATTGCTTCGATCATCATAGATGTTCCAAATAAAATAGAGGCCTACATAAACATTTTCTGTAAATACTTTCTGAAAACAATTTTTTGTGTTAACTCTCTAGGTGGCAGACTGCAGTTTTGACTGCAGTCTCTCAGGGGCAACGCAACCCGCTCGAACCTTAGCGAGAATTTGCATAATCGATAATTATATCCACTTAAAATTATTTAATCGTAATAAAACCGGTACCGTTGGAAAGGTAATGAATTAAACTATAATTTTTGTATTTACAACTTTTTTGTAGGACAGATATTTACATATGTAATCACTGTTTCAAAATTGGAGTACCTAAATCACCTGTGATTCACGCTTCAATGAACGCCGTATACTGTCAAGACTTTCTCTCATTTTCAACGGTCTGCAACTCCTCACAGAAGTCATTTATGAAGAAGATCATAACAGCATTGAATTTAGCAGACGATTCTGTTTCAAACTGTGTCTTCAAATCACATGTTACTCTGAAAACAGCTGTTCTACAGGATATACGGTAAAAGCTTGTAATTGGTCATAGATTTGGCCAATACGCAAGCCTGTTTAGAATCGATTCTTACAGTCTTATTCGATATATCCCTAAAATGTACAATATATGGTTATAAAAAGAAAACTTCACAGTTTTTATCTATGTCCAATTCAATACATTTAGATAATAAGCCATCTTGGTATAAACATTTGTTCAATATGAGCAAACAAGAGTCTTTTGTTTTGTGACATATCCTATATTATTTATTTGGTAAGTTAAAACATAACTTTGTATTCTTAGATTTAAAATGTTCTTGATTGGTATAATTTGTGGTGTATTTTTTCTAACAAAAGGGGTTTTTTATTTAGTTCATCATACAATTTTACAATAAAGGCCTAACAATAGTAGACTTCACATTTCCGTCTTAAAATGCTAAAATATCAACCAGTGTATGTTTACAAATAAGAATTTATCAAATGTTTATATTTTTTTATGAAAATTTCAGGATTTATTCTCAATAAATTAATAAAAAATAAAATGTACCGTTCAGAAGCAAAAAATTTTTTTTCTTATACTTGTGATAATTTGAAATTATTTTTTTAAATACATTTTTATTTTTTTTAACATTATTTCAATTATAAACACTATTAGAAAAAAGTCAATACACTTTTTTCATAAACGCATGTGTAGTCCATTTAATTCTGAAGAAAACATCATCAAAATCATGTTTCTATATTTGATATTAGCAAAGATGTGATTGTTTTCATGTGGTAGTGTCAAAACACTCATAACGGCCTTGGCGGTATTGCGTAGTACCGTGCAGCGATAGCCTGGCACTTGAGCAACGACTCGACAGTATTCGACACGGTCTAGCGAAACGGCATGGTAGTCAAAGGGTTAAAGTATATAATTTGAGTTACTGCGATTGTAAACATACAGTTTACTGGTGTTCCCGTGAAGTAACTTATATTGAACGAGAAAAGCATTTGATTTCTATAATATTGTTTATCTTTGATTGCCGAAAAATGTACACTAACTTCTGCCTAGATAATAATTGGAAAACCTTTTTTCGAATTCGTTTGCTTCAGGTGAAAGTGCTGGAGGAATCGGAAGAAGCTAAATATTACTTTTTCCACCAAACGGACAACGAATCGAAATGGGCTATTTTGAAGCACCGAATCTCAGGGATCTGGCAGCAACACAAACAGCTGTTCCGTAAAGGAGACCTCCACAAGATCCTTCTAACGTGTTACATCGACTTTGGCCTCATGTCCAGGTTAGGTTAGGTAAATTAGGTTAGTTTAGTTTGCATAAACACTTGAATAAAAATTTTCTTTACTGCAGAATCTTCTGATACACATTGCAGAACGTTCCCACACAACTTTTGACGTGTTAGAAAGTCTTTTGGTTTCAATTGTTGGACAACTTCAATTATATACGGAAATGCAATTACTTGTGTAAGGTTCCTCTTGTAGTTCCCAAAAGCTACATAATTAATTTCAGAACGTTTTGGAAACTTAAAAAAAATCCTTCAAAGCTTATTCACTGTGTTGACTTGTGCGAGCACTTCTAGGATGACCTGGTGATTTCTATTTTAAAGTACAACCTTTGACTAGAGATGTATCTGAAAAAACAGAATAAGTTTCCGGGAACAGTTCCCTAGACTATCTGTTTATTCAGAGAACAGTTCCCTAGACTCTATCTGTTTATTCAGAGAACAGTTCCCTAGACTATCTGTTCATTCAGAGAACAGTTCCGTAGACTATCTGTTCATTCAGAGAACAGTTCCCTAAACTATCTGTTCATTCAGAGAACAGTTCCCTAGACTATCCGTTTATTCAGAGAATAGTACCCTAGACTATCTGTTCATTCAGAGAACAGTTCCCTAGACTATCTGTTCATTCAGAGAACAGTTCCCTATACTATTTGTTCATTCAGAGAACAGTTCCCTAGACTATCTGTTTATTCGGAGAACAGTTCACTAGACTATCTGTCCATTCAGAGAACAGTTTCCTAGACTATCTGTTCATTCAGAGAACAGTTCCCTAGACTCTCTGTTCATTCAGAGAACAGTTCCCTAGACTATCTGTTCATTCAGAGAACAGTTCCCTAGACTATCTGTTCATTCAGAGAACAGTTCCCTAGACTATCTGTTCATTCAGAGAACAGCTCTCTAGACTATCTGTTCATTCAGAGAACAGTTCTCTGCTCTCTACATCTACATCACATCCACCAATAAGAGGACAAGTAATCTTTTCCCTCGGCTGTTCTCTGTGCTACATCACAACTACACTAACTAATAAGATTACAGATTATCTGTTATGGGGTTAATAGACATTTTACCAATTAATGTCATAGCTTAAACGTATACACAAATTTTATCAGCCCAGGGATTTCCCTATTTTAATCGATCTTAACTTAATATCATCAAGCAAGTTGTAGTGGGGGGTCCGTAAAGAGATAAGTGCCTAGGGGCAACTGAGCTCGTGGTCCGCTACTAACAGCCACAATAAAGAGGGAAGGGCCCGGAACCGATCCCTGTAATACCCAATTTTTACAGTTTTAAAATTGTACTTATCCTGGCCTTGAACAACCATTTACTGTCTATTAACCTCCATTCATTTGTACTATTTTATATTATTTTGTTACAGTTACTTCACTATAATACTCTGGATTCCTGAACTAATGGAACGGCAACAGCACTACCAAACTCTGTATCCAGGAGAAACGGCGACACTGTGCGAAGTCTCCAAGGAAATGTCACATTACGTATCGAAAGGAGGGATAGATATAGACGTATTTATCCATACGATCATAATATGCGTATCGTGTATACCTTCGACGATGGTATTGCTTTTTGTAATGCAGTATATAAGCAAAAATCTAATTCTAAGTAAGTCTGTTCTACTGTTATTCACGCATTAGAAATAGATTAAAGTTAACTAAAAACTGTGTACTCACCGCTTATGTATAGGGTGTTCCAAAAGTAAAGCGGCCAACTTCAGGAAATGGTTCTACGAGTTAAAATAAAAAAAACATTTTAAATTGTTCGTAAAAACACTAGAGGGCTTCGCTCACCAACCCTGGTGCAAAGCAAATGCAAACAGATATTGTGTACTACGATATTTTCAAGGGAATGACAATTGATTAGGGCTGATTTTTTTTATTTAAAAGTGATAATTTTCAAGTCATAAAATATGACCAAAATATGATACGGGTACAGCAGTATTTCAAACTGGTCAAATAGACCTAGTAAAGAATATACTTAGAGTTATTTTGACCCTTTGACTAGTATGCACGCAACGTATTCGGGAGCGCGCGTCAGTGCAACTTGCAGTATTCCCGACGCAGGTGCGGGAAGCATCCTAACCGCTCTTAGTAACCCCGCATATATGTCGTGATAGAGTAACACTGCAATCTAGCAGACATTACTTGAAATGTTTGCAGTAGTTTAAAAGTCTTATCCCGGCAACCGAAAACAAACAGAAGCCCCGCCGAGCCTGCTATGTGAACAGAACATTTATTGGTCCTTCAGCACATGTACAACATTGCAAATAGACTTCGTCGCATACAGTTTAGTCATTAAAACTAACATAACTAATATTAAACACAGG
>JAGFPH010004381.1:74793-120731 GCA_018207615.1 Philaenus spumarius | reverse complement strand
AATATTTGTTTTTTAAAAATCCAAACGCCTCAACACGAGACGTAACTTATATATATATATATATATATATATATATAGTTACAAATATTTTCTTTTACTTACGTCATCCCATACACACTTTCTTTTTCGACCGGTTTCGCTGCTTCAAATTGTCAGCATCTTCAGGAAATCCACTATTGCTTCGTCAAAGTCATTTTACATAAAAACATCACATTACAGAACACAAAATGCACTCACAAACATACATTACAAAAGCACACACCATGTATACTTTACGTCCTATTAGGTCGCCGGCCAATTCAGTACTGAATCTGTATCTCGTGTTCTATCACTATCCAAATATGCAGAGTAAATAATGTCTGAATCAAACTTAATTTGCTCATTTATTATTTTAATATTGCTTGTTTGGCTTTCAATAAATATATAAAATCGCTCCCAAGCATTCATATTATATCCTTTGTCACATATTAGATATATCCTTTGTCCACAATATATATATATTGTGTCTGAAAATGGGATAAAAGTCCCGAAACATGTAACAAATACAAACAAGAGGTTACTTGACGGAAACAATGTAAGAAACTTTATTTTAATCAATTAGTGACCTGGATACTGAAAATGAATTCATTAAGAATTTTTTTATCAACTTATTAAGTACTTTGTAATAATTTGTAAACTCTTTTTTAGGAGCTGATAGTCTTTGTGGAAGGCTTGCTGAAAAGATCAATTCTAGTCATAATTTGAAATTGGTTCTCGCCCATATGCCACTTCTGATGGTTTGTCTGGAGGTAAGGACATACACGAGTATACCTAATATTTAAATATTAAAACAAACTTGTTGAACCAACTTGCCACTTATTATTATTTGTTCTCTAGCCTCTATGTACCATTGATGTTGCTTCAGGAAGCTCTTTGAGATTTGATCTGAAGGACATGATGGGATGAATTTATTAGAAATGTTCTGTAGCCTACACCCACCTATTCCGCAGTAAATGTAATAATGTTTTCGCTACCGTACTGTGATCGGTCCAGGTTATCGTAATGTTTGCACAACTGACAAAACTAGTTATGGTTAGTAATGTTTTTAGCCAGATAGACTAATGTACAAAGAAATGTAATATTCCTAATTTTACCGAAACTAGTCTGGTACTGTGTGTTTCCAGTGTTCAACGCCAAGTCTAAGGAACCGAATCATGCAGTAGGTCTAAAGTAAAGTAAGTAAGTTCCAGGTCAATTCAATTCACTAATCGAACTATCCAATATTAAATAGTAAAAATTTTGTTAACAAAAATTCTAAGAGAATAATTAATTAATGAAGTTTAGTTTCAATTGAACAAATAGATTTAAGAAAGTCGCCATGTCAACCCTTGTCATCACCCAGATATCTTTCCTCCCTCCCTCCCTAAACAAACAGGAATTTTTCCTACTTTCTCTAGGCCTATTGTGTACTAAAGTTCTCTTGTATCCTTAGTCTGTAAGCTGCTTTCGACAATGCCGTACCTGTCAAAACCTAGGTTGGCAGAACTCGATAAAAAATTTGTGAAAGTATAAACAAAGCACCGATCATGGCTCCCAGAACACGTTTTGGGGTGTCATTAAAAGTTTTATATATATCTGTATATATGTATTCACACTCTAACGGCCTCATTTTACGTCCGATTTGGTCCAAATTTGGTATACATGTTGGGAGCACCGATCATGGGCCCCAGAACACGTTTTGGGGTGTCATTAAAAGTTTTATATATATCTGTATATATATATACACGTCTACACCCGGAGAGCCAGTCACTGAAAATTAACACGGGTAATGCAGTCATCTGCACACCCACATATATTTGGAAAATATGACATATATATATTTTTTATTCACTCATGTATTATTATTAAGCATTTTCGATTATATATATGTTGTATATATTGCAAAAATAATAACTTTATTTTTGTAAAAATTTATATGCTAAGCCAGTCACCCATCGCTTTTGCCGGGATAGCCAGTCACGAATATTTTGCACTGTTAAGCCAGTCGCTATATATTAAACGTATACGCCTGGGATGCCAGTCACTGAAAATCTGCACTGGGAAGCCAGTCAGTTGCACCCACAAATATTTGTATAAATTACTAGCTTTTATTCGCGGCTCCAACCGCAGAATATTGTATATAAATCTTAAAACAATCATTTCAGAATGCATGCAATCAAATAGGAAAATATACCAATTACCCTTTTATATTCTCTTTGTTGCACACCCTTTTACAAACCTATTTATAGAAACCTTTGTGCTTTACAGATTGTTTTCAGGCATATTATTATATATGAAATTGTTTGGTCTTTTTCGGTATTTTAATAGGAAGAGCTCAATCCAATATTTAATGTTTGTATAAATACATTTTGTAGATGTTCTTTTAAGTCGTTTAAAAGATGTATTACAACTTTTTCTTGCGTAACAGTTTCATTGATAGAAATTAAAATTATAATTTAGCTTATAAAGCTAAAAACGTGAATGGTAGCACAGACTGTACCCAAGTTGAAAGTAATGCTTTTTTTAAATTTAAGTATAGATACAAGTAGTATTTTGTTCCATATAAGAATTATAATGAATACATTTTGGACAGATCTTTTATGAACAATAAAGACGATGCCAACCCAGCAGACAGCCCAATTTGGAACATTGCTGAAAGTTTAAAAAAAAAAAAATCTTTCAAGTACACTTTTAAGTAAATCAGTTAGGTTGTAAATGCTATATTTGTTGTACATAAAGCACTGATTATTTTTTCTTCATTCTAAGCCATTCTAAATGAATGGGTGATTATTAGACGCTGAGACTGATGTTTACAGTTCTGGATTTCCCCTCTCCTCGTTTCTCCCCGAACCAACACAAGGACACACACACAAGGACACACGTACTTGTAGGACATACCAAATGGCGAGGCACACTCACACAATGTCAAACGGGGAGACTGTGTGTCCGATGTCTGATCCATATTAGCTTGCATACATATGTTAGTAAAATTGCCCGTATTCGGTATGTAACATCAAAATTTACATTTTTTCAATTTAGAAAATCCACACTAAAGCTTCTGGATGAGGAGGGAGACAAACGGCGAGATTTTCACGCAAGTTGCACACGTGACTTGTCAAAACTGTTTCCGATACTGAACCCCACTTGAATATTGCTAGACTAGAAACCTTTCTTTTATGCACTTGTCATCCCATAAAAGATTTATTGTACTATCAAAGAGCCGACGGAGTTAACAACATGTTTGCCTCTTTGCTGCTAAGAAATTATTAATGTTAAAATTATTAATTATATGTTTTTTCTCCTTTCCGTTTAATATTTATTGACTACAAATAATATAAGTTAACCATTTTTAGCTGTTTCAAGGCATTTTTGTATAGCAAAATGCAGCTCATTATTGGAAAGCTGGTTCTTGTTGGAAACCAGGAAATTAATATGTCTATTAACTTATTTCAGACCAGGGCAGTAAACACAACTGTCCAACAATTTGAGTATAAACAAATTGTACAGTTTAATTTCTCATAGAATCCTTATACAGATATTTTTTCTCAAATGTGTTTATTGTCGCTAAGCGATATCTTCCTTAATTCTCCATAAAAATTAATTATTCAAACTTCATTTTAAGCTTTTGTTCCCCGCTATTCACGAAAATAGACAAACAGCTTAAAATTCATGTTTTCGTTACAAAAATTTATTAAAAACTCTTTTATAATATATTTTATATGGTTCCTAATGAAAGGTGACATCTATTAACAATCTGTTTAACTAGCATGACAGCTGTTAAATTGTATACAAACTAAAATTCTATATGAAAACTTATTTATAATCCAACGTAAATAAATAAACGTAATTAACTCAATTAAATCAACGTATTAAATTAGGTAAGTGTAGGTCTACTCCTAACTTGTGAAATATTCGCACATGTCAAATAGTATTTATGATTTTGGTGGCTAAGAGAAATAAAATAAACATTGCAATATTATAAACAAATAAATACAGTTATTTAAACAGTTTATTAGAAAATCAAGAAAATTTCAAGAAAAATTCAATCACTTTTGAAAGTAAAGTAGCCTATTGTTTCTAAAAGTAAAAGTAAAAATAAAATACAGAAACAATCCTCACAAAAATACGTTTATTTGTCAAACTCGTTTCAAGGACAAAGTCGTCATCTTCAGTGACATATGAGCTACAACTAAATTATAACGTAGTTATTGGTTATAAATTTATTAGATACTAGAGAGCTCCGCCCCCTGCTCGCTTCACTCGTCAACCCCCTCGGTGACTCATGTAGAAGCAAATGCAAACAGATTATTTTATATAAATAGGCCTACTATTAAATTCTAATACGTCTTATTTATTTTTAATTAGTGTGATTTAAATTAATTTTTAATTTAAAAAATGCAACATAGTGGTTTCTTATTTTTAAATTCCTTAACTCAAGCTTTTATTTATTTGTGTGTGTTGAAACATGAGTTGGTTCAGTCTAGGCCTAAATTTAAATATTATTTTTCACTAAGCTGGACATCCGAATCAACTGTTTTATCTGTTATTTTATTCAATTTGTTGCTATCGTAATGAATAAATATTTACATTCAAGAAATATGTGTTGCTTCATCAGTCTAGGAATAACCGAAAATTATGTTTAATTTATTTTACCTGCCTTAACGGCATCAAACACACATAATTTATATTTTTATGCATGTCTGCCACAGTAAGATTCGAATGATGTAAGTGTCATCTTTCAATTGTCGGATTTTAGTTTTTCATAATGTTGCTTATTTATACATTTAGCGGTTTGCGCGTTGTCAGTTAAATGTATTTTTCTTTTAAATGTAATAATAAATTAAAATGAAATTTAGCACACGTACAAATAAAGTATTTATATGTGTTCTGTGAACAGTTTAAAATTGTGCTCTCCGATTTTTTAACATTTATACAGAGTTTGAAATAGTTTTCTAAAACATCTTTCAGGTAAGATCCGATACATTATTGTAGAGGTTATGGCCATATTTGGTACAAAGGTACTGACAATTATCTTAATTACTTCTCAAAAAGTTTTGTAATTCTGGACTATTATTTGCAAATAAATTATTCCCTCAGTGATAAAAGCAGAGATTGTATCAAACAGTTAGCGTTTTCACGAATATTAATGTTTTTTTATGTTATTCTTTAAACTATATACAATGCTTTTTGATGTACACCTTGTGCGTAACCTTACTTTGCCAGTCTTTAAAAATATATCATCTTCATTTGGCGTTAAAGCTGTCAGGATTGCATACGCACAAATTAAATAGATTCCGGTTTGTTAATTTACATGATACTGGCTTAAAATTCATTTCTCAAGCTAAACGATAGTTTGATAATTGATATCGGCTCTAGTTTGACTGACTTTAAATACGTTTTTTTTAACACCTGATCATTTCCCTCTACTACCTACTTTTGTAGTGATCAGCGTCTTTAAAAGTTAAAAAGAAAAATAATATTTAAAAATTAATTTAAGTATATATTTTATATAACCTCAATAAATGTTTTAATAAATGGTTTGGAAGGGAACTTGGAGCATTTGTATTTATAAATTATCACTTTTAAAGTCAAAAATATTGTACTAGTTCAATCCAATTGTTATTTCCTTTAGGTTAAAACCACCTTAAACTAAATGATCAGGTAGAATTCATGTCAAACTCGCCCTTGTTAAAACCATTGTCTTTACTAAGACCTGAGGTCTCCCAAGCCCTTCCTTTTTGTTTCTCAAGTAAAGTTTCTCTGTTGTAATATTTATGTCGGTTTTCTATATTTCCTTAGTCTGGGTCAGGTGCTTATGAGCCTTCAAAAATATTATTTTTTTAAACTACAACATTTATTTATGGTTATGCCTTCAGTCGGGGGCGACAATGTTGCCAGATTTAACACATCCCATGTTGCCGTCAAGTGCACCTTTTCTAACTAAGGGTTCAGTCCAATTGTTCTTGTATTCCTTAGATGAGGGTGTTGCTTGCTTCCATTATTTGAATATGCGCAATATATTATAAATTACACAAGTTATTTACACTTCATATGAAATAGTTACGGGTTTGTTTAATATTAATACGTTATTGTGCATATTCTTCCTAGAATCAAAATATACAGTATTATTACAAATTGTTTTAGAGTAAATTAACCAATCATTACGTTAGCACCTCTTATAAAATTACTTTAGATTATAACCCACCCAACTTTTGCTCCTTATTTCCAAATATCTAACATTTTAAGTGGTAGGCCTATATGAAAGATTTCTTTTATTCCAGTTTTTCTGCACAAAACATGCAAAATCCCATTTAATTATTCTCTTTCAGAGAATAGTTCAACAAAATTTTCAAAATTATGTGGTTTTAGAGATTTTCATATACATAAAAACTATGGCGAAACCAAATCGTAAAAAATAGTGATAAAAATATGTTTTTTTTTCATGCTGAGTGGTAGTTTTTTTGTTTTATCACCATCTCATTCTGTCACTGTTCTCCACCAAAAAGACCTTATTCCTGCCATGGAATTGTTATTGGTTAGATTGTTCAGTATATACAGAGTATACATAAAATCCCTTTAACCCCATTTATTATTTTTGTTATTGAAAATAAGTTAACAAAACTTAGTACAAATCTTGTGTTGCATAACAGGACACATTTTTTGACATACTGAACCTTTAGGGTTTTGGGGGCTTGAGGAGGGTTAAAAATTTCAAATATAAAAATAGGTAATACACCATTGAAAAGCTTATTAAAAGAGAGACAGAATGGCGCAAACTAGAATTTAGTATCTTGCTTCGTTTGTTTCAAAGTAATGGACAATCAAAGTTCTGGAAAATGATATTGTTATCATAACATCAAAGCAGGTTATTAGTTTGTTAATATTAGGAATAAGAAGGTTGTATGTTATTTTACAGAACTTTGATTGTCTATTACTTTGAAACGAAGTGAGATATTAAGCTCTAGTTTGAGCCATTGTGTTTCTCTTTTAATAAGCTTTTCGATGGTGTATTACTTGACCTACCTTTATATTTGAAATGGTTAACCCCTCAAGCCCCCCAAATCATAGAGGGTCTGATATGTAAAAAAAGTGTCTTGTTATGCAACACAAGATATATACAAAGTTTTGTTAACTTTCAGTAACAAAAATAATAAGGGGTTAAAGGGACTTTATGAACACTCTGTATATGAAATGTTGATGAGTGTTTGTTAATAATATTTAAACATGCAATTACATTTTCGAGAGAGGTGGAATGCGTTAATAAAGATCATGGGAAACAAACACTACACTTTATGTTTATTATAAGTGTCTTATTATTAAATTTATTTTAACACAAAAACTATTGACATATAACTAAAACTCGCTCTTCTCCAATTGTATATGGAATTTAATAAATAAAATTAAAACTAATTAAAATTAACAAATGCATTATTTAAATTTAATGAATTGAATACAAATTAAAAAATTGTATTGTAATAATTTATCTTTTTTCCAAAGACCGCTTAAGTAGAGGTGAAAATATTCATTGTGATCCTTAGTAGGAGCTCAAAAGCAGAATTTAAAAAAATTTTGGTTTAAACAAGTCAGACACAAAAAGTGGCAGTTTTGTATGGGAAAAACTAATCTTATATTAGGCATAGCTACTTAATTATTAATATTACTGTTTCCAATCAAGCAGATGTGTAAAACTACCGGTATATTATTTTATTTGACCAATCTATATATAAATAAACTAGCTTAATATTCGTGTTTCGCTATAGGGAATTTGATTGTTGCATCACCATGATTCATAATTATTGTCATATTTTTCTCTCATTTTCTTTCATTTATTATTTCTTGACAGTGAACTATAACATGTGCATTCAATTAGTTTGGTATTTATTGTTCACTGGCTGCCCACCAATCGTCTTCGTCAAGGTATGCGTGCTAAATAAATTAAATCAATAAAAAAATAAAAAATTCAGAGTGAAGACCGTCTTTTTTTTCAACCGCTAAATCTACAGACTGGTAAATCACAGTCTTAGCTGGATGTTTGCAGATCACCCAGATACGCCTTTAATATGCGAATGCATAGATCAGGATAGTTTTGATCAGCTTACGTCTAAAATATTTTCTTAAAATTAATAAGTGCCAAATTTCAGCTCTCTAAGTTTAAGGAAAGAATACTAATTAATATGTATTGTTTTTAGGGTTTGTTATTACATTTCAACCCTTAGCAGCACGTAACAAAATGTAAAACTGGTTTATTTTTTATATGTATCTTGTAAGAAATATTTAAAAAATTTCAGCTCATTTCAGCTCTCTAGCTTAAGGAATGTTTACAAATTTATATTTAATGTTTTTAGGAGTTGTTTTCACATATTTATCCCTAGCAGCACCAAACGAAATGTACAACTTATTTACTTTTCATATGTATTTGTAAGAAATAAATGTATAAAATTTAAGCTTTAAGGAAAGAAAACAAACAACATGTATTGTTTTAGGGGATGTTTCAACCCTTAAAGGCCAAATATTTTAAAATCCTATATAAGTGCGCCCCTAGCGCATTTGAGCAATATGTGTACCAAATATTTCACGTTCACCCCTTAGCAGAACGTGATCAAATGTAAAATTGGTTTATTTTTTTATATGTATCTTGTAAGAAATAAATATACAAAATTAACTTCCTAGCTTTAAGGAAGGTATAACAAACAATGTTTATTCTTTTAGGGGTTTATTGTTTTATTGTGTTTACCTTTATTCTAAATTTTCACCCCTTAGCAAAACGTGACAAAATGTTAAACTGGTTTACTTTTTATATGTATCGTATAAGAAATAAATATACAAAATTTTAGTTTTCTATATTAAAGGAAATTATAACACACAATACTTATTTTTGTATGGGTTGTTTCAACCCTTAAAGGCCAAATATTTTTAAATCCTTACTTATTGTGCATTTAGCTTCTATGAAAAATAAGTGTAACAAATTTCACGTTCCTAATAGATAGGCGTTTTGAGATACATAACAAACAATATTTATTGTTTTAGGGGTTGTTTCAACCCTTAGAGGCCAAATATATAAAAATCCTTTCTTAGTGCGCCTCTTGCCTCTATGACAAATAGGTGTACAAAATTTCACGTTCCTAGGAGTTAAGGTTTTTGAGATAAATAACAAACAATATTTATTGTTTAAGGGGTTTCAACCCTTACAGGCCAAATATTTTAAAATTCTTTCTTAATGCGCCTCTAGTGCCTAAGAGCAGTATGTGTACCAAATTTCAAGTTCCTAGGTGGTTTGGTTTTTGAGAAACTGTGATCAGTCAATCAATGAGTGGTATTTGGCTTTTATAAGTATAGATTACATATCAAACGAACATGTCTTTTTTACAACATAATTATATTATTGGAGATGAAGTCGTAGTACGCTTAAGTGTTGAAGTTTCTTCTTATTTCTTGTGTATTGAAAAATCACACTTGGGTATTTATGACTAAACAGTAGCCGACTTAGACCCTAGTTCCAACCTTTAGTTTGTTATACTGGGGTAATAAACGTGACAGCAATTCTACACGGTTTGTTCAATACTCGCAGATACTTTTGTAAAGTAAAAGTTGAAGGTAAGTCAAAAGATCCTACATTTAAAATAAGACATTTAATTCTTCAAATACTGGATGATATCTAGTAGCAATAAATAGGTTTTAGCTCAAAATGCTTTGGGACTAAATAGAATAGCATTCAATATGTTGCTGGCAATATTTAACAATTTCTTCAATGGCATAAAATTCCAAGTAATAATAATAATTTTATAATGATACCTATATAGCAATAAACAATATATCTACAAACAATAATATATCAGTGCAATCTCAAATCACAGAAGAATGTCAGTGATAGGCCACATTTCTTAAATACATAAAAAAATCATTATACATACACTTATAAATTGGCTGACTACAAACACCATACAAACACCAGGAAGCTGAATTTCGTTAAGGATGTCTCATCCTACTAATATAATAAATGTAAAAGTTTGTATGTTTGTCTGTTTGGATGTTCGACTGTCAATCACGCAAAAAGTACTGGATGGATTTGATTAAATTATTGAAATTTGGCGCACATTAGATCATGACCTGGAATGACAGATAGGCTATAAATCATTTTGTTATACATACATTAAGACTAGAGAGCTGGAAATTTATTTCATACAAGATATATATAAAAAGTGAACCATATTTGTATTTTGTAGCAAAATGTAGCATGTTGATAAGGGATGAAAATGTGATAACAACCCATAAAACAATACAAATTAATTATTATACATAAAACTATGTAGAGAGCTGAAAATTTACATATTTATTTCTTACAAGATATGTATAAAATGTGAACCATAATTGCATTTTATACTGTGCTGCTAAGGGGTGAAATGTTCATAACAACCCATAAAACAATACATATAATCTTCTCTTAAAGCTAGAGAGCTGGAAATTAGTACATTCATTTCTTACAAGATATACATTGTGTAGAAAAAGTCTGGGACCGGTTTAATATTTCGTTTATAACGAAAATTTAAAAGATAGATGTGATTGAGGAACCTACTCTATGTATAAATACTATATTACTAAGATTTCAAAAAATGTACCCGCCATCTTGAATCCGCCAAACTTGTTTTTTTTAAATGGAAAGGTGGTCATGTGATACATCATTTCGATTGTAAATTTTATATGTCCCTGGGGGCTCCCCCCCTCCAATTCAAATTTTGGCTTAAAATTGGATGAAATAAGTGAGTGACGGATCTTGAAAAAACACGTTACTCTATCGGCCTCGATTACATTGCAATGATTTGGAACTTTTTCATGATTTTTTCATAAAATTCATCAATATCTCGGAAACGGTGCGTCCAAGAGCATTTTTGACAATTCTGGACCCCTCTTTAGAAAACACCATCTTTGCCAGTTACGGGCTATACAACGGTAAATTATTGTATATGCCCATGGGAGCTCTTATAAGCGTATGTTAAAAGCGACATTATAAAACGTAATTATTTAAAATATCAATTATTATGCTGGTTAAAAGGAGAATATTCATTTTAAATAGACTTCATTATTAACAATTATTATAGGCCCAATATGACTTGTTCTAACAAACCTAATCTAAAAATTAGCGTAGAAATTAATTCTAATTTAAATCATCTGTTATCAATCAATTAATTTATTTCCTTAAATAAACCAATTAAACATAAATTACATATGTATGTATTATAAAGGAACAAAAAATGCCCACATGTGCCTAAGCCTGTGAGTGGGCACGAGTTGCTCAATATGCACACAATGAGGATAAAAGTAAACAAAATAAAAGGATTGCATTAAACATTATCATGTCGAGCTGAGTCAATCTACTAACAAAACTAAACTACTAACTATTATTAGGTTTCCAAAGAAGTTGTCCCTGCAAAACTAATATAAAACAAAATGTTATGTTGAAGCAAAATTGTTATGGAAATCCATTGATCAACACAGAAATTCTTGCCAAGTAAATTAAATTGCCAAATTAGATTTTTTAATTATTTACTGTAAACTTCTGCTTTTAAATTTGTCTGTTTGAAATAATTTGAATATTTCAATACATTCCCCTGAACGCAGGCTTTGCAAATCATTTAACAAAAGCACATTAAGTACATCGATGTACAAGTTTCAATGTATAACATCGATGTTTTGTTAAGTGGAAATCCCTAGTCAGCCTCTGTATAATAAGGCTGCAAAACAGCTGAGCGTATTTCATAAAATTTTACGATATCAACTTAAAAATCGCCACTCAACTTAAAAACGTTATAACAAATGCAATATAGCAAGTTTGAAGTTCTTATCTTGAAAATTATTGCCATATTTTCAACCTATTTTTGAGCTTGTGCTGCAATGTCCACGGATGAAACCATACTACCATGCACCCGCGACTATCCATTTATTGAAAATTTTCAAGATATTGACTATCACATTTATCACATATATTTATCAGAATATTTTTATAATCTAATTTTTAAACCGATATCTTGAAAATTGTTGATTCTGAAGCATTAAATTAAGTAATAATTGATCTCGGGAGTGTAAGCGCTCTCTCTTTCAAAATACGCCTAAAGAGTCTTTAAAAGGGAAAAAAGTCTTTAAAAGGGAGTCTTTAGAAGTACCCCCTGCCTAAATGGGGGTCCCAGCGTGGTCGGACATATTTTTCAAGGGCAGATTCGGAATCTGTAATCCTTAAAACCCCTGTATACATATTTTGATAAGTTTTCATGAGTTCAAACAATTTTTATAAATTATAGAAAATGATGCACTTTTAGATGCACTTTATGCATGCCCAAAATGCACTTTTTGTCTGCCGACAGGGTATTATGTAGACTTTTTTCCTGATACTTCTTCGAATACAATGCCGAAACTGCATCTCGATCGGTGCTGTAGAAAAATATTTAGTTACTCTGGATGATTTTGGTCTAATTTCCCAGGTTTATCTAGAGACTCAAAACTATTTGACCGAGTTCACTAAAACTTTCACAGTTTAACCATAGATCTATCATTACCAGGATTGTTTAGACATTACAGTTACCTTAGTCTAACGGGTTGAAATGGGGTTATTATCCCTACAAAATAAATATAAATTAAACTATTATCCTACAAGAAAAACTTCAAAAATTATGCAATATTATTATATTCTCAAAAACTACTCAACTAATTTCACCCTTTACACATATTAGTACCATGATTGTTTATAGAACAACCAAAGAGTTTAAAATGGAGTAGCTACCCCTATACAATAAAAATAAATTGCACTAACTTCCTACAAACTTAAATCTAAATTTGTGTAATATTCTTAAGTGGCATAAAAACGTTTTAAAATTCGATTACTTTAGTCAAAATAATTAAATGGAATTTAAAACTAAAATTAAATCAAGCTATAGCGAATTATTGTTGGGTCCACTAGTTTGAATATAAAAACAGTAAATATTTTTAGTCATATGTACTATTATTCTAAATATATTGAACTTGTCTCTTTACCTGATATTACAAGTAATCTGTAATAAAAAAGTTTTAATACATTTTTGCAAGGCATGGCATTCCTTAAACATTAGTTACTGATGCTGGATCTCAATCTACTGCTAATTTATTTAAACAAAATGTAAATGATTATGAATACAAACATATAATAATAAGCCCAAAACATTCACATCAAATGGCTCAGCATTAGCAGCTGTTAAAATAGCTAAAGGGATACTTTAAAAAATGTGATTATGATAAGACAGATCCATATTTATCTTTATTGTGTTATAGAAATACTAAAAACCTTCATTTGCCTTCACCAGCAAAGTTATTGTTTTCTCGAAATCTAAATACCTTTTTACCACATAATAGTAGTTATCTTAAGTCAAAATTAGTCCAACCAAAATTATTAGCACTAAGAAATAGAAGCAAAAAAGCTGTACAAAAGTATTATAATAACACAGCCAAGCCTTTACCAGATATAAATGTCAATGACATAATGTTACTTAAAAAAAAAACCTTTAGAACTTTCTTGAACTCCTAGGAAATGTATAAGTAAAGAAACGATTTATGTCATAAAAGATGAAAATAATAAAAAATATCAAATATTTTTTTAATTAATTATATATTTTCCAACTGGAAATATTCTCAATAAAAATACTTGTTCTTATGGGAAAATTAATACTGTAAGTATCAGAAGTTTTGAAGAAAACTAGATTTAAAAAAAAATATTGTAATTAAACAAATGGATGGTTACATTACTAAAAATGACGACAAGTTAACAATCCTAAACAAACTATGTGCAGATCAAATAGTTTAATTTTAATTGAATTTGTATTTTAGTAAACAGTTGTGCTTGTTTTACACTTTAATTTCTTTAACAATAATTTACTTGGCTATTAGATTGTAAAATTGTCATATCATAAACTAACATTATTAGTCAATCATGTAAAGATTAAGAACTTTTATTTTATCAGAGAGGAATGTTGAATTTGTTGATGTAATGTTGTAAATTATAAACTACATTAACATAGATAAACCTTGTGAAAATAGTATGTACTTGATCATGGACAACATACATGGTATATCCACTACAATCAAGATGGCTACTTTGTGCAAGACCTGTAGTTCACTACATTAATTATTATAAATCATTATTTATAATAAATAACCTTTGCTAAGTAATATAAGTGTTTTCGTTATAAATCATAATCAAGGTATAACCCTTGAATTATTTTAAGAATTATTGGCTAAACAAACTTAAACCCTCTTTTACGTCTAAAATTATTCCATTACAAGCAAGTATTACAAGTATTACTTTGGTGAAATAAGAACTTCACAAATAGGCGATGATAACCACCCAGGGTTTTAGCCTATAAAAATTTAAAAAAAATAATAAAAAACTTCACAAATTTGAATTTAAGTTCTTGAATTATAGTTCAAAAGTTTCAAATTTTAAAATTATAACTGTTTAGTGAGTCAAATTAAATAATGTTTCAAACATTTTGTTCAGTAAATAAAATAAAACAAGAAATACTGAGACCTTATTTTTAACACAACGGAACAGATCACTGCAAATCGGGTTTAGAAATTTGTCAAAATAACTGCCTTTGTTTGTTTCCTTTTGTTCTGCAGGTCACCTTTAGGTTTGCTTCTGGAAAGTTTAGCAGGTAAAGGGTGTCATTGTATCTCATCCGTCCGATTTGTTTCTGTCATAATAGATTTATTACACTCCCAAAGTACCTGCACTATGTCTTTTTGTTAATATCTTGAATATTACTAGACTAGAAACTTTTCTTTTATAAACATGTCAACCCATGAAAAATATATTGCATTATCAAAAAGCCGACGGACTTAACAACATTTTAGTCTCTTGCTACTAAGAAATTGTTAAAAATATGTTTTTCCACCTTTACGTACTAAACTAGAAATAATGTAAACTAGAAATTTTAAACTGTTTCAAGAAACTTCAAGGCTTTTTATATCAATACGAGTTAATTGCTTTTATCCGAGTTTGATAAAAGTATATTTGGTCTGTTAAAGTTTCTTTTGTTCAAATTACAGATTATTATTTTAGTACTTTAAACTAATGTTAAAAGAAGTTTTTAATATTTTTGAAAGAATAGGCCTACTATCACAACCAGCACAGTTGTGTTATGTTAGTTTAAATTGAGACTAAGATAACGGGAAACAAGAAAATTATGCTACATTATTACGGGTTTTATTCGATTAATAGCTTGTAAACCCGGGTTTTTTTTTATACTGAGATAAGAGAGTACATGTTATAGGTCATGCTTGTAAAGAGTTTTAAAGTTCTTACAACTTTGACAGTAAAATCCAGTTATTGATGATTTTGGGTTAACATTCATACTCTTAAAGTTTAATGTATTCAAGAAATCTGTTACAAGAATAAAACATTTAATTGCAAATCGAACTTAAAAAAGTTTCCTCAAATCTATACAGAGTAAATGCTGGCTTTAACAGACACTTTAAAAGAGCCATACTATTGCATCCGTCGCGATACGTTTAGTCAACATAAGTTTGGTTCATATTGTTTTGACTGCGTGTCTGCCTGCACCAAATTGAATGCCTCCGCATGTAACTATCAAACTGCCGTATTTGCTATAGTAGTCTTATAAATAATACTGTACAGGGTGTCCCCGAACTCTCTGGTCTACTTTTGTGGATGTGTTCCTGGGATCGAGACAAACATATATCACAATATAAAGTCTAAGGTACTTAAGTTTTCGTCTGTCTGTCTGTGTGTGTTTTCTACAAAATAATTCATATCTAGAGAGCGGTTTGACCGACTGAGTTTAAACTTGACATTAAGTTTAACCTAATAATGGTAAGAAAAATAAACGATTTTATCAAATCATGCGCTTCAAAATAGAGAGTTAAAAAGGCTACAAAAAAGCCTTTTATGTTGACATTTTTTTTAAACTGTTTGAATTTCCAGTAATTCTGGTTTTAAATTTTCAAACAGAAGCCATTTTGAACCGCATAATTGGATATAATCGATTATATATTTTTTTAATAGATCATTGTCAGGTTATCCTTTATGTCATGTTTGAACTCAATCAATCTAGCCGTTATCTAGATAAAAATTGTTTAAGGAAAAAAAAACAAAATGACGGCTATGGGAAAACAAAGCCGCCATATGTGCTGAATCATACCCTAGAATATTTCAGAGTCATTACGGAACATCCTATATATACATAAAATATCTTATTAAGGCATGCAAAAAATTCCAAAATTGTGGCACGTATGCTGTTGTTATGTTTAACAAAATAGTATCCTTCAACCGATTGTTTTCATATTTCTCCATCCGATAGGGAATTAAAAGGGCTACAAAAAGTGTGTCTTGAAATGTTTCTTAAAATGTACAGTTTTTGGGTAATTCAGGTTTGAAATTTTTAACAGTCTCCATTTTGAAACGCATAATAGAATATAATAGTTTATTTTTAATAAAATAGATCATTGTTATTTTAAGCGTCATGTAAAGTTTGAACTCAAATCTGTCAATCCGTTGTCTAGATATTAATTATTTTGTAAAAAAAACACATACAGACTGACAGACGAAAAGTAAACACCGTAGACCCAAGTTTATACAGTATTGCGAAATATGTTTGTCTCGATCCCAGGAACAAATCCACAAAACTGGACCAGAGAGTTTGGGGACACCCTGAATATCAAACTTAAAGACATTAAGTATGTTTATAAAGACAAAGCTGGTAACGAAATAAATAGGGTTTCATGAATAAAAATATCGCTTTAAACTTAAACAGTAAAGTAACGAATGATTTATTAAACAATATATTGATAATGTTAACATTTCTCATACAATGTATTTAAATCTCCACTAAATTGAGCCCAATTACAAAATGAACCTATAGTTTGTTAGAATTGGGAAGGACTCTGAGTGATTAACATCCCTTCCACCAACGCACGCACACTCGCCAGCATTGCCGCAAAAGGCTCTACCTACCTCTCGCAGGTAGTCAATGACTCACCAACTCAAGAGCATAATAAAAAATGACAACTTTGTGATTTCAAATTTTTTTCTTTTCGTTTTAGTTTTTTTATGATCTACATAAAATTCTGAGCAAATTGAGACCAAATACGATATAATTACAATGCTTTTGAAGTATATAAAACGAAACTCAGTTTAACCATGAACCCGAGAATAAATTAAATAGTACTGTAAAATGATAGGTTTCGTTATTGTTGACTTAGATGAAACCTTGGTTACAAGGGAGTTAGAAACAATCCAAACAAATATAATTCTATAAAAAAACATATAAGTCTATGTTTATACAAACATCCACATTTGTTGATCATTGGTAGATCTAAACTGAAATTTGAATAAGAAAACAATTCATTAAATTTATAATACGTTATACAACAAAGAACAGTATTTACACGAACATGAGATTATAACAAATATTATAAGAACAGTATTTACACGAGCATGAGATTATAACAAATATTATAAGAACAGTATTTACACGGACATGAGATTATAACAAATATTATAAGAACAGCATTTACACGAGCATGAGATTATAACAAATATTATAAGAACAGTATTTACACGAACATGAGAGAATATAACAAATATTATAAGAACAGTATTTACACGAACATGAGATTATAACAAATATTATAAGAACAGTATTTACACGAACATGAGAGAATATAACAAATATTATAAGAACAGTATTTACACGAACATGAGAGAATATAACAAATATTATAAGAATAGTATTTACACGAACATGAGAGAATATAACAAATATTATAAGAACAGTATTTACACGAACATGAGATTATAACAAATATTATAAGGACAGTATTTACACGAACATGAGATTATAACAAATATTATAAGAACAGTATTTACACGAACGTGAGATTATAACCAATATTATAAGAACAGTATTTACACGAACATGAGATTATAACAAAATATTATAAGAACAGTATTTACACGAACATGAGGTTATAACAAATATTATAAGAACAGTATTTACACAATACTTTAATGAATGAGTGCTATTTGTGTATTTATAGCCGTTTATTTGTTAAAGTTGATGAAAGCAAGTCGTGTTTGGACTCTTTGTTCTTGTTATTTTACGTAGAAAACAATAGTAATAATTGTTTTAAAAATAAAATGAAATTTAAAAAAATATTTCTTAAAGTAGAATGCCCAATAGGAACCCGAGCGGGGAAGGCCAGGTAGGCGACCCACCCGTGTCTGTGTGGTAGTAAGGGTTCACTAATCACTCAGAGTCCTTCCCAATTCTTACAAACTATAATAACGATCTGGGAAAAATTTCTTTAACATAAAATACGCGGCCAAATATTTAGACCTATATTATCTCGTTCAAACATGTTATATTATTATTATTTGTATTACATAAACGGAAAAGGTATTGACTGTGTAGTTACATCATAAATCCCAAATATTTAGAGCAGAGTTTATAATAGGAGGAATAGAAAGCAGTTAAGGGGGCATTACCCTGTCTGTCATATTGAATCTCATTCCCATAAGAGCAATGCTACAGAATAAGTAATTTTTTCCGTTTATTCGTGGAATAAATTAAAAAATTTGGTTTAATTTTGAAGTACTGTCATATGAGGATGTTGATTGCTGAATACATTTTCAAAACCCGTTTTATTGTTTTCATAAACGTATGATATAAATAGTAAAAAATAGTAAACTTTATTAATTTTTTACTCAGTTGCAAAAAGAGATATTGCAAAAAACCTTTGCAATCAACACCCACAATCTATTTTACAGCTTTCGTTTTTTGACAAAAACAGCACAAAAATATGCTTAATAGTGAATGTATGTTTGGTTTGTATATCTCATTTTAATTTAAAAGATATTATAAAATAAATTTCATTCAAGTCATATTAACAAAATCATAAAGGTAACGTATTAAATATTTAGTAATTAAACGAATATAAAGTTCAAAGAATTCCAGGAATAACTTCCGAAACAAAAGGATCCGAATTGTGTAGTGCAAGTGAAGTAATATCAGAAGAATACGTATTGTGTGTAGTAGTATATGTGGAAGTACAGTATAATAAAAGAATCAGTTCAAATAGTTAAAGTAAGTAGGAAGTAAGTAATTAATTGTAAGGGCAGACCTCAAAGTATCAAAGTAACATATATTATATCGAAATTATGTGTCGATTCTAAGTAATGCAAGATAATAACATTTTGATCAAAGAACCATTTAAATAGTAAAGGAAATTGCATATTGTTCAATCAGTACAGTTTCCTTTACATTAAATTTAATCATATTCAAAGTAACGGTACAGCGGTACGTTGTTAGTTTAGGATATTCAAAGTAGTTTGTCATTAAGTAGAAATTTTAGAATGGTATATTTAATTATTTAATATAAATAAACTGTATATTGCATATTTGTACAGTTTATCAAGTTTCAAAATATTGTCACTTAATCTTTATAAAATATAAAATCTCTCTCAATCAAAATTATAAAGTATTAAATAGATTTGCAAAATTTTACTAACTAAACACTTACAGTAACTTATAAAATGTTTTAATATTAATTATATATATACATTAGTCAGACTTACTTGTATCTGAAATTATTCCTACCAGTTGTTTATTTCTCTTTTGGAGTCATCCTTCACGCCAAGCGCAATTGACTAAATAAGGGTCTGGTGGAGCCCCCAGAGTTAAAGTTTTAGCTTAAATCATAATTTACATGGACCTACATGTGTGCCAAATTTCATACAAGTTCATGTAGTACTTTTTGCGTGATTAACAGTCAAACATATACACATCTCAACATCCAGACAAACGTTCAAACTTTTACATTTATAATATTAGTAGGATTAATACAAATACAATGTCTGTATCAATACAAACAAAGAGGTTGTATTTACATAACCTAGAAATGTAATCTAGGATAGGTTTTATATTTAACAAAACAAAAGATCATATATTTTTATTATAGGCCAACTTAAATCGAAGATTTTAACCTAAAATATATTAAACAACTATAATTTAGTCAAAACTGTATTATTTTTCTCTTTAAAATGCACTCAAATTTTTGTCGTCAGGAGGCCTATATTTGTAAATAATTTTAAAATATTGTTTTATGTCTGAAGGCATATATAAATGAATATTTCTTATAAATAAAAATTCATTTCCGAATGTTTGTGTCCGCAAAACTTAACAGTATTGGAATTCTAAAAAAGAAGAAAAAGTTTCTCATTCAACATTTTACTTAAAGATCAAAAATACATTTTGGAAAACATAACAAAGAATTTACATATTAATCATAGGAATAATTAAATCAACTATTTTAACCCCCAAAAATATCAAAATATAGCTATTTAGGCTAAAGTATATTATTTTTCACTTTAAATTTACCCAAGTTTTCATCATAAAGTTTTCTGTAGATATACTATCTAAACGTCAAAAAACGCTCAAAATTTACGGTTTTTATCGGAACTTTGGAATAGAAATTATATACAAACACTTTTCTATTAAAATCCAAAATTGTGTAAAAATTTCAAGTCAATCCTAATTTTTCAAGTTTTGCCGCCACAAACATAAGGAAGCTATATTTTTACACACAAAGATGGGGTATTATAAGAAATATTCTATTCTTTTTTAGTGGAATTGGGGTATTTTGAAACAATAAAGACTTTTTATGAGGTTTTAAGTCTTTTTGTTATATCATAATGTGAATTACACAAATTTTAATTTCATGATGTAAATGGCTTAAAATTTAAGGTATTTAAGATTTTAAAGATTTAGGGTGTCTAATTTGTAGAATTTAGTAAAAAATGTTTCTTTTTAAATTTCTAGTTTCAAAAAAGATGTTTAATGTACTCAATTCAACTAGAAATAAGATAAGTTTAATGTAGTGAAACGTTTTCATCCAAGAGTAGGTAAACAAAATAATAATAAACCTTTCGGTATAAGGATAAAAAAATTAATATATGTGTATCTTGTTTCTTTGAATAAATGCATACAAAACTTAAATAAACAACGTGAAACTCACACCCGCTTTTAGATATTAGTGTCTTTAATTACGATACTACATTACAAAGATTCTCCTTTAATTATATATAATGTTTTAGTATTTATATTTCTTTATTAACAACATAATACTTTATAATAATAAGTATCATACGTGTTTCAAATAAAGTGATTGTGTAATTTTCATTGAAAATCATACAGTGGTAAAATATTTGTCCACACCTTGGTTGTGTCTAAATATGACAAGAAGTACTGTAATTACGCTTTTCGCCCAAATACAGCAGCACCAGCAAGCCGTCTCATTATGTATAGGATGCACGGCATGCCGTACCTGACTGCGTTTCGGGAGGACTGACTGGCTTTCGGACAGATGACTGCCATACCGAGTAAAATACCAGAGCGGTGACTGACTCACCGGGCGCAGATGAATGTATATATTCACACTCTAACGGCCTCATTTTACGTCCGATTTGGTCCAAATTTGGTATACATGTTGGGAGCACCGATCATGGGCCCCAGAACACGTTTTGGGGTGTCATTAAAAGTTTTATATATATCTGTATATATATATATATATATATATATATATATTCACACTCGAACGGCCTCATTTTACGTACGATTAGTCCAATTTGGTATCTTCATTAAAAAATTTTTTAATAAACAAAAACATTTTTATTTTCGCATATATGCTACAAAAAATAAATAAATTACACAGCTCCTATCCTAGATATGGACAGAATTCTTCCTAAATATTTAGATAAACTAATCAGGAATATATGGTAAAAATTTCAACTGTTTGCTGTAAGTACTTCCTGAGATATATAAATTTTTAACTTAAAAAACATGGAAAAATCAAACTTGTGGAAATCTTTGATCAAAGTAGGGCATTGGATTAAACCAATATATTTGTGTTGTAAGGAGTTTATGAATGTAAACAACTCAGGATACTTGTTTAGTGTTGTTAGCCACAACAATACAGAACTTATGAACATTACTGAAAGACTTTAAATAAATTTAGAGTCCATAAATGAGTGTAGGCCTAGATAAATATTGAAAATGACATAAAATATGAAAAGATCAGAACTCAGCATAGGCTATCGAATATTTTGTTGTTTAAAAACAACCTGCTCCATATGTCAATCCCTCTTCTTTTTTCTTCATATCTTTTTCTCTCAGTTGAGCTTGCCTGAGTTTTCCTCTATATTCGTTGTACTTCATAGTTTTACGCACTTTTGACAGATTTAGTCGCTTTTTTAGTCAAAGCGCTTGGCTATTTTACAAGTCATAGGTCCAGGACTTACGCCACTACTTGATTGAAAATCAGCTGATTGTGGCTTTTGGTTCAGAGACAGGAAAGTAAACATGTTAGAGACATATGTTTACAGAGTGTATGGATTGAATGGTAGCAGAACTAAACTTATAAGGACTGAATGAACAAAACCAGCGCTCATCAAGACTAGCCTACGTTGTGAAGTGTACCCGGTAATATATTATTTTTTATTATAGTAAATAGGTGTTGCAACCCATGTTATATATATATTTTCTTGAAGCTAATTAATTGTAGAACAAACTTCAATAAAAAAATTTTTTGGGAAAATATTTTTTCCCCTGATTTTCAGTAGAACATTCCCTTAATGTTTAGGAAATACCTAACCATCTTTTCCTGTAACCGATGGTTAGTGCATTTAACAGATTATAAAAAAAATTGTCACAAAAACTTAAATAAGAAAAATAGTTATAAAAAAAATCACATATATAAACTAAGTTTAAACAGCTATCAACCTATAGTTTCAACCAGAGTGGCACCGTGGTCTGGGTGTGCCGGGTTACAGTGGGCGGAGCTTGCCACACCGCATCCTCTAGGTGAACACTACGGTAGTGTTATGGTAATCTAGTATTCATGCTTCAGTGTTTAATTTTACTCTTAATATCTGGTATGACTGTATGAGTACTAAACTATTAGTAATATTATTTTGCTCTAAAATGCTGTGTATTAATTCTTATTTATATCCATTACTAGCTGGCTCAATCCGGCATTGCACGGATAGACAAATCAAAGTTAAATGTATATTAACCAAAAAAATATATCAATAAATATATTATACTATGTATTTCTTTATGGGGATTTTTAGCAACTTTGACTCCCCAAACCCCCCTAAAATTTCGAATTTTTTAAAAACCTTTCTTAGCGAGCACCTACGGCCCTAGAGAAAGCTACATACCAAATTTCATTCAAATCTGTTTGGTGGTTTTTGAGATTTCGTGATGAGTGACTCAGTGAGTTGTATTTGTATTGTATATATATGGATTAAGAGCAATTTGTTTAATGACATTAAATTCAATGTGAAAGGCAATAAAGGTATGGTTAAACGCCTATGCACCATGCAATGAAAAGTTGCATGTTGGTTATATTAATTCAAAAATGTATGTAGTGAATTGTGAAACATGCCAATGTGGTAGAAATAAAAGTTATTTCTACTGAAGATGTAATTGTTTTGTGGTATAAAATTACACTACAGTAGTACCCCTCTTAACCGGTCTGGTCGGAACCCGTAAAAAATAGATTTTTGTTCAAAAATAACCTACATATTTCATAAATAAACAACTCATTGCAACCCATTTTATTCTATGTATATATATATATAAAAAAGCGAAATACCACTCACTCACTGACTCACTCATCACGATTTCTCAAAAACTACCGAACGGATTGAAATGAAATTTGGTATGTAGCTTCCTCTAGGGCCATGGGTGCTCACTAAGAAAGGGTTTGTAAAAATTCGAAATTTTAGGGGGGGTTTGGGGGGATCAAAGTTATTAAAAAACAATTTCTTCAAAACTACCACACGGATTGGAATGACATTTGGTATGTAGCTTCCTCTAGGGCCATAGGTGCTCACTTAACTTACATAACCTTTGAAAACTAAATTTACATATACTGTATCATTGTTTAAAAAAACAGTTATTTTTTTTCTGTTAAGTTTTTATTAAAGCCAAGTTTCTTCATTTTCGTACGTCATCACGTCTAATGCCGTTGAATCTTTTTGTTGCTCAACATATTATTCAATATGTTACAAATATTATAAACTAGCTGCCCGATCCGGCTTTGCACGGATAGACAAATCAAATTTAAATGTATATTAACAAAAAAACAATTATCAATAAATATATTACACTATGTATTTCTTATGGGGTTTTTTAGTAATATCGAATTTTTTGAAAACTTTCATTAGCGAACACCTAGGGCCCTAGAGGAAGCTACATACAAAATTTCATTGCAATCCGTTTGGTAGTTTTTGAGATTTCGTGATGAGTCAGTGAGTGGTATTTGGATTACATATATATAGATTTTGCTCATACGAAATTCAGTAAAGGTTCCGACAAAACAATAGATGAAGAAAAAGAAAATTGCTTCTAAGAAAAAATACAGTTGCCGCGTAAGCAATAGGTGAATCAAACTCACCTCCCCATCCCCTGTTCTGCCTGCTACGACACTAACACATTGCACACCTAATGTTGTGTCACCTCACTTTATTTTTCAGGAAATGTCCGTCAAACAATCAATGTTTAAGACTTCAGCCAGTTACGGTAAAAAACTCTGTTGTTCCATTGGATAGGCCGGTTAATCCTAGGACCGGTTGATTTGAGGTCGGTTAAGAGGGATTATACTGTATTTACTTTTATGTACAAAATTTATTTAATGCTTACTCTATGAAAATGGTTTCAGGGACTTGGAAAATTGGGAGAGAAGTTCCCGAACATATCACACACTTCTATACAATGCTTGCGAGATTTTTTAGTCACGCCTTCTCCGATTCTAGGAAAGTTGCATCATATACATGTTGATAAAGCCAGTTTACATGATATTTCAGGTAATTTCATGTATTTCTTGTATTCATTTTGTTAAAAAGTAGGCCCACTCTTTTCATAAATACTGTTAACATTTAAATTGTGGACATTTCATACAAAAATTGTTAAGGGGGCTCGGTAGGACCATTTACCGCAATGATAAATTATACATGGTTCTTGCACACTTTTCTGACTACCTATAAAAGATATCACTTCCAAATTTTCACAGTTTGTTACCAACATAGTATTGTACAGTTTAACAAGAGGAAATAATTTTTGAAAAATTTAATTTATATTTTTTAATTTTCTTGAAATTGTTAAATTTTATAAATTTTTTTTACATTCTAAAAATTAATAAATTTTTTCTTATAGGTAATATTGTAAAAACCTCTCATTAAACCATGTATTACATCATTTTATAACTCTGGTAAAAATTTCAAAGCTCTATCTCTTACCAGTCTTGAAAAAAGTGTGCAAATGTGTAAAAAAAAGTAGTTTCCGAGGAAACTGCGATGAAAATTAACAATCAGCCATTATAGAGTAATTATTGAGTCCTACATTTAAAAAAGTCCAGGACTTTAGCTGGGATCATCCACATCGGCTTCTTCAGCTTCTACCTTCCTCTTCTTCTGCCTTCTGGACTGCCTTGACTTCTTGAAGAGATCTTGGGAATGATGTTGGGCCCAGTAAACACGGTCCTTATCGGCCCTCAGCATAGCTTGAACCATGTTTTTTCCTGGATTTATCCTCAGTCTCTTCAGTGTATCACACTTCACTATGTAGCCTTCATTATATGATGCTATGGCATCATAAACACCAAAATGTAATGTCTTTAGGCCCACAAAAACTGTTTTTGGAAGTCTATTCCAAATGACGCTATTCAAACTTTCATTCGGGTTTTGCGTTTGCCCGTGGATACATTTTTTTAGGAGCTGTGGGACGGCTAGATCTGAGAATACATGTTTGATGGCCTCCATAATGATAAAAGGAATAGAGTTTCTGTGGTGATATGGCCTTTTAGTTATAAAACCCTGCTGGAATTTACATCACGAGTCAACTCCACTGGGGCAGAGACCATGACGGGGTTCCTTATCAGTTGATATTTTATATCGCCCATACTGCTTTTTGCATATCTGACAGACTGGTTTTGTTATTTCTGATGGCCTGGCCATAGTAATTCTGTATCTGATCAATAACTCCATCAGTGAGACGGCCTTTACCTCCGAGAGACCTACCGTCGCTTAGTTTTTTGCCCTTCATATTTTTTTTCAAAGAACGTAATCGCGACCCCATTCTTTTTTGGACGTGTCCAATGCATTCTAACTTTGAAATTTTAATCACATTATCATCTTCATCTTTATATAACTCAAGTTCTTCAACAGCAGACAACCCTTTCGAATCCCCGTCACCCAGATATTGTGTATAGTGAACACCTTTCGTTAGTGACCGCTGAAAAATTTGTGTGGCTTCTCTCAACTGAAGTTGGTTTTTTTGATGTTGCGCATGTATATAATGGCTTAAAATTAGTATTTCTTCTTTGATAAGTATATATTATTTGGTATTAAATTTTTCGTAGAGAAAAGGGGGAAAAAATAATATATAAAACATAAAAAGTGAAATTTTTCCATTTTTAATCTACCTAGCCCCCTTAACTTCTTAAATATTATAGATAAATATTTGACACTTTTAAAATAATTTAATTTGCATTTTTGGTGCCAAGTCACAATTAAGGTCCGTCCTGTGAATTCAAATGAATTTCTTTGTTACTGTATTACATGTTTCGAAGCCGTAGCTTCATCATCAGATAATTCGTTGTTCTTTCACACTGTACTACTCGTCACACATTAAAAAATTTTTAAAAACACAACACTTACACAAACACAAAAATACATTAACACAATTATGTTTAACACCGGTGCACGCTCTGTCATGTCCAACGGAAAATGATGGATAGAAAATGAAAATGATGGATACGATTATATTATAATTATCAATTTGGTTACAAATTTTTGTGCCTTCCTCAGCAATGCAAAGTGATTTGTCTATAACAAAAATATTTGTTAACAGTATTAAATGAAGAAGAAAATAATGGATACGATTATATTATAATTATCAATTTATTAAATAAACATATTTGTGCCTTCCACAGCATTGCAATTCAAAGGATTTGTCTATAGCAAAAAGTCTGATTGGTGGCCACTTATCCAGGTTTTTGCCATATGTGCATAATTCTATCCATAACTGTAAACGTGATGCGGAAAATGAAAAGGGACCTCTTGTCGGGGGAGTAAAATTTTCAGTACATGCAAAATATGTGGTGAGGGTAAAAAATATTGAATTTTGGTTTTTTATCGATTATTGTTGCCCAACTTCTTATTTACAAGCTAGCATCAATTGTAAAGTGGTTTGTAGTCGAGAAATAATCAAAAAATGGTATTTTAGCAACGGATGTCAGGTCTGAGAAAACAGACCTCTTGTTGTTATGGAGAAATAACATGGGTGCGATAAGAGATCTCTTTTCATAATGATTAACTTTGCTTGCAGTGTCTCAGAAAGTAGTATCTTCTGTAATCTAACGACGTTTCAAGCAACTAACTGTAGATTTTACTAATAGTAGAACATTTTCTGATTATTTTGATACCATTCCTGAGAACATGGCCCTTGTCTTTGACTGGTTAAAAATGTAATACAAACAAGCTTAAAATCCAACAAACAACCTTTTGTATTTATTACATTAATAATAATCTAGACAATATGTATTAATAAAAATCACAATTATTAAAAATTCCTTAATTATGCAAGGTTGCAGCTTACTCTGTGGTAAGCAGCTGCATAAATAATACAGGCGTTGGCATGAAGTAAACAACAGCTGATGGTTTAACTTTAATTGCGTTTTTCTCAAAACTACCTTTTTCCGTAACTAATTTTCATTTGGGCATAACTTCCTTAATTTTTAAGATAGAATTATGATTTTTGTGTTAAATTGTTCAGAAATCAACCCTATTTAAGTAAATCACAAAACCTCAATTTTAAAAGTTTGCGACAAGAGGTCCCTTATCATATTCCGCATCACAAATATACAACGTGAACTATTATTTATCGTGCCACTGTTGACAGTTTGTGTTAAAGGTAAGGACTACACAGCAATAACAGATCAGGCACAGTCGCAGTCACCGTTTGAGAAACTGAGGGATGCTGCAATAGAGAATCTCTGCATAGCTTTGAGATCCGCCTATAGTGTGGATACCCACTGCATAGCTGCACTTGTGGCTTCACTGTCAAACAGACTGTTTACAGCTGAGAAGTTAGTAATATTTCATTAATTAAGATTTGACTCACTTTGATAACTTTGATAAGTCCTTATTATCTGGCTATAGTGTGGATACCCACTGCATAGCTGCACTTAAAATAACTATTAAAATCATAGATTAATACAATTTTTAATTGAGAAAATAAACATTAAAGATAAGATGAACTTCTACATTAAACAATAAGACAACTACATATTCTGATATGTAAAACCCATTGTCGGCAAGTTACGGGGGAATGATTGTGGCAGCTTGTTTCAATGCACTTGCCGTGTTATGACCTTGAAACCTTTCTCTAATATGCTGTTTCTAAAAATGTTAGTTTTATTATTAAATGTTTTTGAATTTGGGTATTTTCGTATCAATTAATTAAATATTTAATACAAATCAGTAATCGGTAGTTGGATTACAAAAATCAGTTAGTTATTTCTTTTGTTATAATATAATAAAATATAATTTGACTAATTCATTGTTTAATTTAATATTTATAGTCATAAATGTGTAATTTGCAACTGCTGGTGGTTGGTACAGTAACATAGATAGTATTAAATATTTAACTGTTATAATATTACCTTGTTTAATTAAATATTTAATTAATTCCCTAAAAATTGATTCAATTACCAAAATAACTTGATTGATTTTCTAAAATAAAATTAGCATGGTTTTGTTTGTGCTTTTTCTAAGATTGGTCAGGGAAAAAGTTATTTAGTCAGGGAAATGTCAGGGAAAAGTCAGGGAATTTCAAAAGGTCATATCACTAGCCACCCTGATTTCACAGTTTCTCCAAAACCACGTGGCCTACAAACATGAAATTTGGCACTAATACTCTTTAAAGGCTCTAGACGCGTACTAAGAAAGGGTTTCCGAAAATTCAAAATTTTAGGGGGGGTTTTGGGGGGTCTAAGTTACTAAATCACGATTTATCAAAACCTACCGAACGGATTGGAATTAAATTAGGTATGTAGCTTCCTCTAGGGCCATAGATGCTCGCTATGAAAGGGTTTTAAAAAAATTCAAAGTTTTAGGGGGGTTTGGGGGGATCAAATTTACAAAATCACGATTTCTCTAAAACCATGGAACGGGTTGGAATGAAATTTGGTATGTAGCTTCCCCTAGGGCCATAGGTGCTCGCTAACAATGTTTTTTTAAAAAAAATCGATATTTTAGGGGAGGTTTGGGGGGTCAAAGTTACTACAAAAAACCATCGAATGGATTGGAATGAAATTTGGTATGTAGCTTCCTCTAGGGCCCTAGGTACTCGCTAAAAAGGGTTTTAAAAAATTCGAAACTTTAGGGGGATTTGGGGGGGGGGAGGGTCAAGGTTACTAAAAAGAAACACCGAACGGATTGGAATGAAATTTATTATGTAGCTTCCTCTAGGGCCCTAGGTGCTCGCTAAGAAAGAGTTTTTTTTTTTTTAAATCTAAATTTTATGGGAGGTTTGGGGGGGTAAAATATACTAAATTCCCATAAGAAATACATAGTGTAATATATTTATTGATATAATATATTTTTTGTTAATATACATTTAAGTTTGATTTATCTATCCGTGCAAAGGCGGGTCGGGCCAGCTAGTTTATCTATATATATAAAAGCCAAATACTACTCACTGACTCATCACGATTTCTCAAAAACTACTCAACGGATTGGAATGAAATTTGGTATGTAGCTTCCTCTAGGGCCCTAAGTGCTCATTAAGAAAGATAATCAAAAAATTTGAAATTTTAGGGGGGTTTGGGGGGACAAAGTTACTAAAAATTCCACCAAACGGATTAGAATGAAATTTGGTATGTAGCTTCCTCTAGGGCCCTAAGAAAGGTTTTCAAATAATTTGAAATTTTAGGGGGGTTTGGAGGGATCAAAGTTACTAAAAAAAACCTCAAATGGATTGGAATGAAATTTGGTATGTAGCTTCCTCTAGGGCCCTAGGTGCTCGCTAAGAAAGGTTTTAAAAAAAATTGTAAGTTTAGGGGGTTGGGGGGGTAAAAGTTACTAAAAATCCCCATAAGAAATACATAGTGTAATATATTTATTGATATATTTTTTGTTTTGTTAATATACATTTAACTTTGATTTGTCTACCCGTACAAAGCCGGATCGGGCAGCTAGTAATATGTATAATGGAAACAGTAGCGAAACTGATCATGACAAAATGTATCTCCGCCTCTGTCCCTAAAATCCGTACGCATACAAGCCTTAGAATACCTTTACTATTGTATTTTAACAATGTGCCATATCATAAGGCTCATAATTGCACCACATTGGACCTTATAAGTGATGTTCTACTGTGTTTTATTATTACACTGCTTAATTATATTTAGTGGATTTGGCTTGGAAATTATACTCATGGTTAAGACTAGCTTTAACTGAGCAAGAGTTTTATTGGCTAATTTTTATCAAACTAAATATTTTAAGTCCTTATTGTATATTTAACATACATTTTTAGTAGACTTGTAAAATTATAAACTGAATATGGACATGATTACCAGTAATAACTGTTTGATTTACTGGGTATTTGTCAGACTTGGTAAAATAGAGATTAACCATACCGTAGTCGTGATGCAATTTTTAATAGGCTTCCTGAAAATGCTAGATTAGTGTCTGTGACATTTTATTCTATGTATAGAAAAACGGGTAAAAATAAAATCTTTCTAAACTATGCAGGAATTTATGGAGTCAAACATGAAAAACTTAGTATTTTGTTATCGCTGTTAGTAGTATCCGTCACTGTATGCTGCATTGTATATTTGTAATCGTATTAATTGATTTTATGTTTTAAATTATTTACTATGTCAATTACAACTACATCGATAAAATGATTCTGAGTCGATGTGCATCTTGTTTGTTTAGCGAGTCTGCGTTGATTCCGATGAACACGATCGTGATGTTGGGCCACATAGCGATCTCGTTAAAGGATACTCCAAAAACGACGGACACAATATTACAATTTTTCCAACAACGTTTCTGCCGAGTGCCGTCTGCCATCGATGTGCTCATTGTTGACCAATTGGGATGCTTGATTATTTCCAAGTGCGAGGTTAGTCTCGACAAAAGTCTTTGAATTGCTTGGTAATTGAAATCATAACCAATATTGATAATTTGTTTGGGGCTGTAACATAATTATCATAACCTGTATAATTTCTTCTCGACTTTCTATTTATTTGGGTTGTAAATACATTTTAAAATATGTTTAAATGTTTTACAGAGCATTAGGTCAAGCAGTGAGGGTTTCGATAACATTATTTTTGATTAAAAAAAAAAAAAAATATAATTCCTCCATACAGGATGTAGCTTGCTGATGTTTCTAGATCTGTCTCTTAAGGGTCTGCTCCAGTAAACGAGAAAGCAACCGTAATCGCAAGTGATTCTCTCTATAAACGTATCTAAACAGTGCAGTTTCTTGCAGCTGAGCGCTTTGACATTGCCTCATTTCAAACCATTTTATAAATCCATCTTTTGTAATTGAGTGCTGAAAAAAAACTGAATATTCTTTATAAAATTTCGGATCCGGCTTGCAAATTACTTTTCATTATTAATTTTTTATTGTGTTTGGAAAAAAAAATTCGAACTTTGTATTTACAAAATGTCAATTACATAACAAAAGAAAAGCATTTTAAAAAAATCTAAAATGCAAAACGGATGCGTATTGTAATTGTTCTTAAAATGAGAGCTTGAAAACAATTTTATGATACAAAATAAACGAAATAAATGGTTTGAAATTTAACATTGCTCTTATGGGATAAAAATCCAAGATGGCCGCCACTACAGCAGACCCTTAATGCCCTAGCTAAATACCGTATATCAAAAGCTACTAGGTTCTAGTGCATTTTTTTGCACAAGTTTAAAGTCATTTAGTAATCAATATATATAATGAATGTAAGCGTGGTTTGCCCCATACGGGTTGTATGGTATGGTAGCCCTCACACCAATGTACTTCTTATGGTAAGTCGGTGAAGGAGCTGGAAATCGAGTGCCAAAGTGGCCTAGACTGTCCAGAATGCTCTAGAAGCTTCTAGAATATTCCAGAATGTCACAAAATGTTCTAGAATTTTCCAGGCAGTTCTGGACTGTCGAAGGGACTTCCTGTTCCTGAATGGTCTAGAATATTCCAGAATGTCAGAAAATGTTTTAGAATTTTCCAGACAGTTTTTGACCATCGAAGGGACTTCCTGTTCCGAAATATTTTATAAACCGGAAAAGGGCTATGAATGTCACATATGTGCGACGCTTGGAATGTAACAAAAAACTTACTATGTTTCATGACATAGACTAAACATAAACAGCAAAAACAACAAAAAACAAGGAGGTGTAGCTTAAATATACCTTGTAGGTTATTACAAAGTATAATAACACATTTAAACGAAGTCATACTCATGGTGTTTGGCGAATGTCCCAGCTCTTTGTCCCTGTCTATGTGTATTGTTTAATAGTGTCACGATAGTCTGGTAATGGACCGATCGTCACATATATATTATATATAACGTCCCAACTATGATATTTTGTGCATACAAAATTAATAGAACATCGTTCTAGAAGCTTGTGACATCATCTGATGTGTATTGATCATCACATGCCATAAAAAAGGTTTCAGAACAAGGTTGACGGGAACCAAAATTTAGAATATCATAGCAAGGATTGCGTAACAAGTTAATTTTGACTAATGTTAATGATTTTTTTAATTATTAATTTCTGTTATTTGCTAATGGATTGTTAATTTATTCTTATAATGTGTCTTGCCTTTTGACGGCACTTTTTTCTAGTTCATTGATGGCTTTTTCGGCTTTGCATATGCTAACTTGGTCTAGTTTTTCCTCACCTTGACTATGTTGTTGCCTAATGATATACCTATTTTTTTTTTAAAATTTAGCATCTAACAATGAAACTTTTGTTATAATATGCTACTGCTTCATACGCTCCTAATTCTAAAGTTGTTTTCAAGATAAATGTAGATTTTGGGATATGCGCCCATATTGCACTCTTCAGTGATTAATTGGGGTTTTGTGTGCCCCCATGCAAGCACATTTTCAAGAGATCAGGGTGTGCTAAGTCTCTAAATATGGGGTTTCCTCCGTGATTATCGGGGGAAGATGAAAATTGTTTTTTTTTTATGTTCATAAGGTTCATTTTTAGCCAAAGCCTTATTATCTATGGACAAAAATCAATCTTTATTTATCCTTTTTAGATAAATGTTACATTTATATAAGGTGGGTCATATAGTAATAATTTAACAAAACTTAAATTTACAAAAAGGGTTTTTACAACTTTATGCTTCTTTAAATTAATTTTAAATTAACAAAATTACAACATTTCAATAAAACTTATATTCTTAAAATTATCATAAGAAAAAATACACACACATAAAATTGAATTTCTATATTGTTCATTTTTCAATCCATTGTTATGATCGTAACCAGTAAAATTAATTTAAATGTGTCGTGTGCATTTATAGCCATAATAATAGGCTATAATGTGACATCAAGAAACTCCCCCATGGCGTAGAAAGCATTAACTTCAGCAACCGCTTTAATTTGTTTTAAAAAACATTGACTTCCATTGTTTCTTTAAACTCTTTAAGGAGTTTGTTCATAAAACGGATTCCAGTCTCAGACAGTAGCTTGTTGATAGCTTCTAATCAGTGCTGCTTGCCACGAAAGTCATTTTTATGATCCGTATTGTATGGGCATCCATTCGACTGCTAGATAGTGCGTTTGGTAGATAGTGTGAATATTAGTTGTCTCAACCACGCGAAGGCTCAAACACTCGATAGTAGACGCCATTCTGTCAAAGAAATTGACCAATAACAGACAACGAAAAGGATTCCATGATCGAAGACAACCTAGCAGTTGTCAAACCACCCCCACCAGGTCTCACTCGTCTGCGATTGGAGAACCTGATGGCCACTTCAGCCTGTCGTAACCTAACCTAACCTAACTTAACCTTAAACTTTTTATTCTTAGGCCTAACTCTGATATTTCATATCAGAAAAACGTTGATATTTGATATGCGATTGGAGAACCTGACGGCGACTTACTCTTCAAAGGAACAAACGCCACAGCCTGTCGTAACCTAACCTAACTTAACCTCAAACTTTTTATTTGTATGCCTAATTCTGATATTTGATAGAGAAATATATTGTGAATTTAAATCTGATTTAATATTAAAAATCCATTCAGTAGTTTAAAATATATTGTCATTTAACCGAGTGTCTTTGTTTAAATGAAAATATATGTTGTCTGTCGAGATCAAAGCGCCTCATCCCTTTGATGTGATGCTGGGGGTGTGTCACAGACGAGTTTGATAGTGGCAGGGATTGGCTCCTCCCACTGCGAAATGGGCTATCGATTGTTTAAAGGCATCCCATTGTATGTATGCACATCAGTGTTTCGTGTCACAGAACTTGTAATGCAAAATCACTTAAAAAATGTACATTCAGGGAAAGGTCAAAATACCTAGCTTTTTAAACGCATCTCTACAAGAATCACGATGACCCAAATGAGCCATAGCTCTTACTGCTTGCTTTTGTAAACTGAAGACCCTTCGGGTCTTTTGCTTTGATGAATCACCCCACCGAGCAATTCCATAATTAAGATGAGAAGAGAATAGACCAAAGTATGCTAATTTTAGAATGTGTTCTGAACAGAACTTTGCCAGTGACCTGAGTAGAAAAACTACTGAACTCAGTGTTTTGCGCAGTTCATTCGTGTGCTCCAACCCAAGACAGTTTGCTGTCAAGGACGAGTCCTTGGTTACATTTGCAACCAAACTTATTGTATTTCAAACAGTTTCCACTGTATTGTGAAATAACAGTGTATTCTATGTTGTACAGGTAAATGTTTATGAGGAAATCATGCGAATGTTTGTCACTATTACGGTGGAGGCTAGTAATGCTGCTTATAACAAGGAGCGGACTACTCAATATCGGTGAGTTTTATTTAATTAAGTTCTATACATAATATTGTTTAGATGACATTACATAAAGCAAGGCCATAGCCAGGAAAACTTTTCGGAGGGGGGGGGGGTCAGGTCAGGACCGGAGATTTGAATTTAAACCCTTCTAACATGTTCACTGCTAAGGTCGCACATGTGAGCTTGACACTAAACACTATGAGAAGCGGCCGATGCACAGTGCTTCGCACGCCAACCCTTGTATTGGCAGTATTTTCAATACACAACGCATTGTGTGCTTCGTATTTGGAGAATTTTCAATACACAGAGTGAGATGAGGGAGAGTATTAATTTATATTTGAATTATATTAGTAGAATTTTATTGGTGCAACACGCGATGAGCCAAATCGCATAGTTACATTTTGTTGTAAGCCAACGACCGAGCTAGACGAGTAAAACTGAGTTGGGACAGAGATGTTAAATATAGGGGAATAAATTCGAGACAGGGCTTTTTGGGTGGAACCAGTGTAGGTGTACGTCGGGGCGAGACAAGCTGACAATAAGAAGCCACGAGGAAAAAATAATTAGAGGGAACATTTTTTGTGAATATTTCGGGAAATCGTTTTAGCATCAAACTAAGTAAAATCAGTTTTGTTTGTTTTATAACTGAAGTAATTATTTTATTGATATCCGTATTTGAGAATTTTGGGAAGTAGATAATTATTTGAACTCAGTTTTGCCCGTAGAGTTAGGCATAGGATGTATAAATATTAAAGCTTATTGTTTCTGAACACGTTAGTAGTATTTAATAGTCTAGACTATATTTAATAGTCTATTTATCTGTTACTGGAATGAAAGATATGTTAAAATATTCTTGATGTTGAGTTATTGTAGCAAGTATATGATCCTCTCACGACATAATTAGAGAAAAGCGAGTAGACTTTAATAAGAAAGGTCCATACGAAACAAGCTACTGGGGAAAGTTTTATAACACTACTGGTTCCACTGAACGTGTTAATTTGGTTTCGTCGTGTGAGTTCTTTTGTCTTAGAACGAGTGTTTAGGTTCAGTCATGATATTATATAACGTAGTATTAATTCTTTAAATTAAAAAGGTAGTGTATATAACTAATGTTAAATTTTCATTTACTAGACATGTTTCCGGTGCAGTTATCAACGCCTTAGCAAACATTGCAGCTAATCTACAAGGCGAAACTGAAATGAATGAACTATTGGTTAGACTTTTAGAACTTTTTGTACAACTGGGCTTGGAGGGCAAGAGAGCTTCGGAAAAGGCACCTGCTTCGAATAAGGTATTTTAACATATTTTAATTTTGCGAAAATGTCTGTAAAAGTTTAAAGTGTTCAGTAGTAGGTTAAACAATTCCTCCATTTCCGCTGATACAGTATATATGTGAAAAAAACAAAGACACAAAGTTCAGTTATTCCACAATGGTTTCGCCAGCGACGGCATTTACAACAGCTCATCATAGACTGTAACTTATCGGTTACAAAAAATAAAAAAGTGTTTTTAATTGTGAATTTAATTATGAATTTAGTTGAAATTAAAATGCCCCAAGTTGGCTGCACCATTTTATAACTTTGGTTACAAAAAAAGAATTAATTTAAAAGGTTATTTATTATGAATTTAATTCAAGCTAAGACTTTTTCAAAAGTTATTATTTAAAAGAATCTCCAGGGGGTTAGTATGTTTGGACTGGAAGGTATTCGGCATGGTAAGGTAAAGAAAAAATAAATAGACAGATTGTATTGAAAAAAAAAACCTGACACACATTTATTGAAATAAACATTTAAATAATGGTAAATACACACTGCAAGCGGAGCGGAGCGCAGCACAGCGGATTTAGGAGGGAGTGGATGGTGTTCCCCCACTGCCTCAGCGTAGTGCAGCGCATTCGTCAACATGTCGTTGTCAAAGCTGCCTCGGAAGATTTTGCTAAGTGAAAACATGTTATTTAAAGTGGATGTTCTGGCAATAAATTACGAATTTGTTTTAATAGTATTTTTTGTACCCTGTATTGCAAATAACGAAATTGTAGGTAGTGCTACGACTTCAATAAAATAAAACTTATTTGTAGTATCCAAAGCTTTTGCTACTTCACCCACAGCTTCTCAATTGCAGCTCGATTGTGGTGACATTTGTGCTTCGCCATCCACAACGGTGCTCTCGCATACACCTCTGCTATCAATAACTTAAAATCCATGTTTGAGGCTATGGCAATCCGCTGTCGAAAACAAACTAGGTTTTTCTGAACCTCGTCGCTGCAGCACTGCTCTGCTTGCAGTGTGTTTTTTCCCTAAGCACATATTATTTATACAGAACAAAATGTGAGAATGTCAGACTTATTTCAGTAGAGTCCCGCTATTCCGAAATAATTGTGACTGAACACTGTTAGGTTTAGCGGGAATTCGGAATAGGCGGATTTCATGAACAATATCAAAAATATAAGCAGATTTACGTATTGACTTGTTAAGGCGTAAATTAAGTGCGGGGACATCTGCTAGAGTCAGTTCTATACAGCGTTGATCTGCTCGGAGGAGGTGAACGCTCAAACTGAACTCATATCACACGTAGACATGGCAAATGCTCTTGACCTCGCCTTAGTGTAGGTTTACACCATCGTTTTTTTCCTTCCGTTGCGTTACGTTCTGTTTTCTTCTAAAAGTGAAAGGGAAGGGAAATTTTGTTCGAACTGTCCATTTTGTCATTCCGCAGTCTGAAAAAAGATAGAGAAAAAAATAACATTCCTTCGAGATAACAAAAACGGAGGAGAAAAACTCCGATGAACGCAACTGACAGGTGGCAACAACACTACTAGTACCTAGCTGTTGTATCTAATCCCTCCTTCTTTCTGACGGACCCGGTATCCTTTTCAACGGATGCTTGTTGCGGTAACTTCCTCCCCATAAAATGGATGAAAAAACGTAAAGAAAACAAAACCAGCTTTCATTCCAATTTTCAGGCGTTTTTATCAAGCTTAAGCTTTATGTATGTCTCTATTTAACTTATTTGTTAACAATAAATGTACGTTTTTTCTCGAACATCTTTTTAATTTCTCCTGTTTTTATGTTAAAAAATCAGTATTTTTTCTGAACTCTGTTCGGAATAGCGGGGTTTGGAATAACGGGACTCTACTGTATATGAGAGTATACAAAAATGAAATAGTTCACAAGTACATACCTGCTGGTTAATTTACAAGTACGTACCTGCTGGTTAATTTGCAAGTACATACCTGCTGGTTTATTTAATTTACAGTCTATTACTGTGCACTTTTACCCCACTAGTACTTTGACAAAGATCTTATGTTGTAGCACGCCATGAAGCCAATGCACCAAGCGCTGTTTCCTTTTCTTTATCCAATGGAATCCTGACGATCCATTCATTTTCTTATAACAGTAAAATTTCTTTTAATTAACTCACGTTTGCACACTTTTATTGAAAGTTACTAAACACTTGTCCAAAAAAATTCACCAGAGCCATTTACGCACATCTGCGTACTTTGAACGCTCAGGAGAGAAGCATATAAATATCTCCAGGCCTGATATTTCACAGCCGGAAAAACAAGCATATGTAATTTATTAGTCGTTTGCCCGTTTTGGTTACGTGCACATAGTTTTGTATTTTTGATGTTCATAGATGTTAATTGTTTTCAGGCGTTATGGGAATGTTCACTATAACACTTTTATGTCTATTCCCCCCATACTGTTCTATGTTCTTATTTTACCTCTCATAGATTGAAAAGCTCTCATAGATTAATCCTAACTCTGTGGCATTATGGTCTCGATCGGAAGTATATTGCTTTGGTCAAATTGCAGACGTGACAACTAAGGAAAATATAGAAAATAGGCATACATATATTTAAAAAAAGAACAGTTGCTTGGCTAACAAACAAAAGTAAAGGGGAAGGCTATGGTGGGAGACCTACGGTCATAGGGAAGACAATAGTGTAAGCGAGGATGAGTTTGACATGAATTCTACTTGATCATTTTGTACAAGGTTGGAGTCTTTACAAAATAATCTTTTAAAATCTAACATTTCCAATGAATTTAATTTCCTACTTTTTTAATTGACATGGACCATAGGTCTCCCACCACACCCTTTCCCTTTACTTTTGTTTGTTAGCCAAGTAACTGTTCTCTGTTGTAATGTGTATATGCCTGTTTTCTATATTGTCCTTAGTCTGTGTTAGCTGCCCTGTCAGTGCCATCGCAAGTACCTTCGGTCATTAGTGTAATTGTCCTTAGTCTGTGTTATAGCTGCCCTGTCAATGCCATCGCAAGTACCTTCGGTCATTAGTGTAAATCACTCAGTATATATTATGTTGTTTTAGTAAAGCAGGTTAGGATTAAATCTACTATAACCCAGAATAATTCATTAAAGCCCCGGGAAACCCAACCTCGCAAAACTAAAATGTTTAGACATAATCTGGGATCAGCGTCCTGGATTGTATACTTAATGTATTTTAAAATAATAATAATAACAATACACTAATTCTCACACACATACGGTTAATGATCAAATGTGTTTCAACGAAAAAATTGTCATCCTCAGTGACACATGAACTACAACTAAAAACTTATATACAGTTATAAGTTTTTAGTTGTAGAATTAGACACTGTTGTTGGAAAGAAGTTGTTCAGCCATTCTGCACTGTTTGATACTGTAATCAAACTAAGGGAAGGGATCAAGAGACACGACCCGTTCAATGTTTAGTCGGTTATCAGTGACCGCCCGGCTCATCCACTCATCCACTTGTTACGCCAATACCAAATGTTGGTTCAAAAAGCAGCGAACATTCGTTACCGGCCGGTTTATGTGTTTTAAGTGTATATGTGTACCGCGTATAATGTGTAATTGTGTTATTGTTTTAATCAATTTTAATTAAATTATTCTCTCGAACAACAATATGAGACAGATAATAAGACGACGCCTCAGAATGGCTGAACAACTTCTTCCCAACAACGGTGTCTAAGATCTGACGATGACGGTATAGCCAACGAAACTAGTTATTCACACGGATAAATACATTGGACTGTTCAACGGAATGAATTAAGGTATTTATAACCTTTATATATGCGTTAGAATTTCGGTCTCACAATGGAGACCGAAATAGATAATAAAATAAACTTTCTTGATTTGACTATGACCAAGGAATATGATAAACTAAAATATAAAATTTACCGAAAATCTACCACTACTGATACCACCATTCATGCCACATCACACCATCCAATATCACAAAAAATGTCAGCATACAACTGTTTCATACACCGCCTTCTCACCATACCATTGGATAAACACGATTTCAACGATGAATTGGAAACCATTAAATATATAGCCCAAGCGAACGGATACCATGAAGCAATGATTGATAAACTTTTGCATAATCATATAAGGAATAAACAGAACCCTATCACACGGTCTAAGAATAAGAAGAAAAAATTCGTATCCATGGAATACTCCAACACCGTTCCGCATATGGTGAAAAATACATTGGCGAAATATGATATTACCGTCACTTTTCGCACCAACAATAATATTCAAAAATTATTACGACCCAAACGTGTAATTCCAATCGAAAAGAAGTCGGGTGTTTACAAAATCAATTGTGATGATTGTGACAGTATTTATGTGGGACAGACGGGTAGGGCATTCAAAGACCGTTTTAATGAACATTTGCCGCATACAAACATGCATAAAGTAAAATCTAACTTTGCTCAACATTTAATTAATAGTAATCATTCATACACTAATTTCAACAAAAATCTGGTTCCACTTCATATTTGCAAAAAAGGTAGACTTTTGAATGCCTTAGAAGAATTCGAAATTTATAAGGAGTTTAATAACAATCCGTCTAAATTATTAAACGATCAGCTGGATTTTAAAAGTAATAGTTTATATGACACAGCCCTAGGCTATTTTAAACCGGTTTTCTAACTACAGTAATATATTTCGTTAGACAGTTTACGACAGTGTACCATGGACCACACTACGACCTACACAACGAAATTGTCCGGCACAGTTAAGTTTTTTTTTTTTTTTTAAAGTGTTGTAACTGTGGTGTTTTTGTGTGTTGTTTAAACGTGTTATGTGTTTTATTGTGTTTGTGTAAGTGTACTTGACAATGGGATTGCGGTCCCGAAACGCGTCGTAACATTCGAACGACCAAAAAGTCACAAGACGGAACATTAAAAGGTAATATTTAATATTATTATTAACATATTATCCTATATAATATTTATATATGCGTTAAAATATTTAGTAATCTGGCTTCATCAGAATGAAAATTTACAATAATTTCTGAATGTTTATTTATCTGCATGTCCTATAAAATAATGAAATATAAGGACTCGCAGATAAATGTGTTATTTGAATAATTGCTGAGATATTTAAACATAGACTCGGTGATTATTCTTGTGTAAAATATCACCACAAAAATTGTGAGGATAGTGAAAATCAATACGGCTCTAAAAAAAACTTGATTTAAAGTTAATGAAACGCAGCACACAATATTTAACCCTTGAGTGCCACACTATTAACACAGTCTCACAAATAATGCCACATGTATTTTGGCTAGGGTTGTGTTAAAAAAATACCAAGGTCTAAACACTGTAAATGTAACGTTTTAGTAAAAAAATTCATAACTTCTCTTCTACATAAGACATTCTTATGAATGATTTCTGAAAATGTTGCTAATCAAATTTTCTCTGATTCTCCTAATGATTTAATATTGGGGAGGGGGGAAATTTTAAAATATTTTTCTTAAAAATGTAAAAAAAAAATTTTTAATTTATAAGTTTAAACATTTTTAGCCAAAAACCTAGAAACAGTTCCTCCCTGGTAAACCTATTATTTCCAATCCCTTTATTGTTTTGTATGTGTATAAACAAAAATCATATAATTTCATAAGAAATTAAAAAAATATATAAATATTTGTCATAACAAACCAAAAACTGTAAATTACATAACATAGAACTTATAAGTACAAACAAAATTGACTTACCATAGGATCTGTATTTCATAGGTTTAAATCAGTTTTTAGTTTATAAAATTACACTTACTTATCCTATACACTATAAAATACACCATACAAATTTATATACACACATATTTTTTTGTTTTTATTTATAGGTGAGCGGTTAGGCCTAGTTGAAGTAGATGGAAGGTTATGCAATGAGGTTATGTAAACAGGGTCTAGGTCTCGTTGTGTAAAAAAAAGGCCTATTACGATTGATGGAATCATTTTCTGGATAATAAGAAAGATCATTATCACTATCTTCACTAAATAAATCTGATAATTCGGAAGCAAGTGAAAATCGTCAAATAGATCAACTTCAAGCTATCTGTCAATTTCACTTGAACCGATGTCTTCTCTATCCATTTTCACAAAGATTTTATATTGTTATATACACTTAAAACTAGAACACTCTACACAATTTGTCAGTAAGAACTCTAATAACAACTATTTAACACAGTAATTAACTAAAAAAGCACAATAACTTAACCCACAATGCATCAGAACAACTTGCGAGAATAGTAAACGACTACGCAGTAGACCACCTGATTCCATCGTTTAATATAATATCAAAATGTCTAAACGCATGACTTCTGTTATAGACTCATTGGATATATTATCTAGTATGCATTAACATAAATATAATGCCTATTGAAGGTACATAATGTGTTTTATAATGAGAAAACCCACGGCGACGAAAGATCGTCACCTGGCATTTTTCTCATAGTATTCAAGCGGCGAAATATCGTCGCTTGGCACTTTTCACTCATTTTTAGGTGACGATATATTGTCGCCATGGCTCGCTAAGGTTTAAAGACAATCAGAATCAATATTTGTATTGTATTGTATATGCGTATGTGTTGAAGGTAGACACAAGAAGTTTCACTTATGCAATTAATACACATTAATTTTGTCTGAATTTAAATAAATTTGTAAAATTTGCAGGCCTCTAGTAGTGCTGGGAATTTGGGAATGTTGATACCTGTAATAGCAGTGCTTCTGCATCGTCTTCCCATGATACGTCAGCCAAAACCACGCTTACATAAGCTTTTTAGAGACTTTTGGTTGTACTGTGTTGTTATGGGATTCACAACAGATTCAGGTTATTGTATAAAGTCTATAACTTTAATTATTCTGATCTATTGAGTGATATTTATACTTTCTTAAATCTGTATAGATGGAAAGTTTTGTGATGGTAAAATAAGTTTTTGTAGACACATTTTTAGAACCCTCTATCGGCGTATCATTAGCTGGTATTTTTAACCCCCATCGTAAAAAGATGTCTAAAGTATGTTTAAAGTAAGTAGGTACAGTGCTGTACTTATAAACACCCTAGCTTTAAAAAAAATTACCGGTAGGCCTACAGATCGGTAAGTTAAAATATAAATTAAGTTTTACTTACAGTACCGTACAGGAACGCTAATGGCTACATTAGTTTTTGAAAAAGTTTTGATTTTCGGTTGCTTTACACACTGTATATGTTTTTTGGAAGCCATGTACCCCAATCTTCTTAAAAGCATCACTTCGGTTTCACTCGTTTCATCTTGATGTTCAACATAACTTATCAGAGATAACGTTTCAAGGTCACAGCCTGCTAAGAATAGACTACACTCGATTCCATGTTCAGCGTGCAATACAGGTCTTACGGGAGAATAGACATGCTACTACCATTACAGGGAACATCACATTTATTGTCATGCGGGTTGCGTCAATTGACCGAGCGTTGTGTGGAATTCTTGTGTTCTGTTTTTTTACTTGGCTAGTTCGCTGAGACTGTCGTTTGGCTAACATGGCTTATGGGCGCTCTGTACTGCACGGTGAACATGGAATCGAGTGTAGGCTCGGCGCACAAATATTATTCTAGCTGCAACTTTCACTTTTCCACCCCATCCGCCATCAACCAAAATATGACAATTTGTTTGGAGATGCGTCCGGTAATGGGAGGGTCCGGATATGACAGGTCGGGATGTGACAGGTCGTACTGTAGTAAATAAAGAAAAATGATGTAATAATTTTTCCAGTTAGCCCCTATCTTTGTACAACTACAGAGTAGTATTCCAAAACTGCATATTAACTAACAACCTATTACTGCTCCCTTTAAGTTTCAGAACACACGGATCATTGAGATCTAAGTAATTTTGTTCCTCTATCTCTACAATTTATGCAAAATGTGTTTAAGAATAGCCAGAAATTTGTCTATAACATGATTTAATATAATATATGTTTAAAAGTTATAAGTAATTAGTTAACATTGCTTCTTGAATTAATAGGTTTGTGGCCTGTAGAGTGGTATGAAGGGGTGAAAAAAATTTCCGTAAAGTCTCCATACCTCGTGTCACAAACATCATCACGTTCGGAAATGCGGGAGCTTCAGTACACGTCAGCTGTCAGAAACGATAGTGTTTCATTGGTAATTAATTATTTGAAGTATTTAATAACTCTATAATTTGTAACCAAACATAGCATAGGGAAGATTTTGAGGTAGTCAATAAATTATGAATCATGCATAAACATATATTTCCTAGAAAGGAATTAGAGCTATAAAATATTTGTTTGACCAAAGTTATTAGTTTTTGTTTAGCATTTTTGTACTTGGAAACATATTTTACCTTATTAGTCAGCTTTGCGATAAATTGTTAGTTTCAGTAAGGTGAAACAGCTTTACAGAATATGTCATTTGCATTTCATTTTGTAAAAAATGGTTTATCACCAATCTTATACTAATAGAAATCAAAATTGTTCCTATTTATCCATGAGATAAATAACTTTAGAATTACAAGAGTGTAATTTCAGTGAACTTGTTTCTATTTATCCATAAATGACTTAGGCATAGCAAAAGTGTAATTTCTATAAAATTGTTTCTATTTATCCAAGGTATGTTAAAAACCAATTGCACATCATATGACAAACTGCAATGACTGGGCGACTAGGCATGACGTATAAGGAAAGGCAAACCTTGCTGAAGGGTTAAAGTATGTAAATAAAATCCCCAAGTTTCCTCTTCATTTTAAAACTTAAAATGGCCACAATATGTTCATCCTAGTAGAAGTAGTGTTTTCTTTTTTATTTGGGCATTTTTTCGATGAATCTGTCTTTAGAAATTTTTAAGTTGTTATTAAATTTCAACATGTTTATGTACTTAACAAGTTGTTTGTTATCGTTTTTAACAGAATCAACTTCAAGAATTCAAAGCCCAAATACTTTTGCTACTAGAGAATCCAGCTGAAGTGACTTCCTTTGTAAATAAGTTATCGTTTGCTCAATGCACTTATCTGCTATCAGTGTATTGGTTAGAAACATTAAGAGTTGAGAATTCCGCAATACCTAGTCTCCAGCCTATACTTGAATATCTAGTGGATTCCACGATACAGAAGGATAAATCTGGCATGTGGCAGTGTGTCTGCAGGTAACCACTTCCTTATAAAAGCATTACAGATTCCTCACGCTGGCAATGCACCCCGAGAGGGGAAGTAAGGCCCGGTCCCCACGCTGTGTTTGTTGTGTCCAACGTCACCAGTACAACCTCAATAAAAAAATAGACCTCTTTTCTTCACTGTACACCCTAGTTTGTCACTGTAATGTAACGGTAAATAAAAGTGATAAACACATTTTTCTTAGTGAACAGGACGTGTAAAAATTAGTTGTTTTATTTATAAATATATACAAGTGTCACAAAAATACCTTATCGTGCTATAATACAGGATACAGTACACTTTGATAGCTTTTACATTATTGTCAAATTCTTTAATTGGGTTATATTTGTGCAGTGTTCAGTCCCAATTAGATCGGAATAGTGGGACTGTATTT
>JAGFPH010004381.1:47515-65659 GCA_018207615.1 Philaenus spumarius | reverse complement strand
ACAGTATTCCACTCATGGATACTTTGGAAGCTAGAGAAGTAAGTTAGCCAGTAGAAGTAGTTAGAAGCTACCTACAAAACTAATGTACCCAGTACACCTTACAGTATTCCACTCATGGATACTTTGTTAGCTAGAGAAGTAAGTTAGTCAGTAGTAGTAGTTAGAAGCTACAAAACAACTAAACATATTTAATATATATCAAAATACAGCTTCTACTGCACCAGAATTACTAATGGATTAGATTTACAGTTATCTGACTCCCGGTTATCCGGCATGAACTGATATCAAACATATCCAAATCTGTATCATAATTTGTATGATAATAATCCTCTTTGTGACTGTCCTCTTATTCAGTGTTAATGGATTTTTGTTGTTTTGATTTTAAAGTGAAAAGCACCGATATTTTGTGTTTTCTCCGACCACAACTATTAATTGTCTTCATTAAATTTGAACAAAGGACCTCAAGCCTAACCCTCCCAGTGTTGGACTGCTCAAATTTTCTTTCTCCTTATTTCTGATGAACACCTTTGCGGAGCAATAGTAGAACATTTTTTCACCCCTTATGAAGATGGAACCACTCCTAAATGTATACGACATCGAAAAGTCCCAGAAAAAAATTATTTATATCTCACGGTTTAAATCGCTGTAAATGATTGCATACTGCCACGCGCAAACCTCCCTACCCTTTTAATTTTTTCAATAAACACAACCTTTTGTTGTTAACTTTAACACTTTCCCTCATCAAATAACACCCAAGTGTTTTCAGGCCTTATTTGACGTTGTTCCGTTGTACTACCCCGTTAGAACAATTTGAGAGGTTTGGCGAGGGCAAGAAAAGGAAAACTATTTGTTTCCTATTCTTAAGTTTTTTAAATTTAAATTAGTTAGACCTTTTTTGTCTTTTGTGTAGTACACTAGCTCAATTCTAGACTCTTTTTCGGGATCGTTCCCTTTGGAGTTAAATTTGTAGTGATCCGTGAATAACTCACCTGCTGACTTAATTACACTAGAGCACTGAATGGTTTTAGGATTAATTTGATTGGATTTGTAAATTATCTATTCAAAATTTTCTATTGAAAACACAAAAACGATTTATTACTTAACATAAATCCATTAACTTTGAAACAACAAATTATTATTTTCAAAAACACAATGAAATTTATTAATCTTTAACTTATAATTATTACATATATTGAAAAGTAGCAAAGTGATTAATTAATTTATTAATTAAAATTTGTATATTAATGATTATATTATTTACATACGACGATTTGCCATTGTGAGTAATGAAATTTACTAAACGAGTTTACTTTATTCAATTTCCCCAGAATTTACTTGAATTTATTTATTTAATTTAATTTATTTATTATTTTGTAAAAAAGGGATTTATTTAAAATTATAAGTAACAATGATCGTTTGCCACTTACAGAACAGAAGAAGTTCGACGCGTAATTCCTTCTGTCGATTTCCAGCGATTTAAAGTTGTTCTCCTTGGTCCCCAGAATGGTTTCTTCGGCTTACAGTTGTCTTCTCCTAGACTTAATTAAAGTTGTCCTCTCCCAGTTGATTGTAGTATCTTTTGGCAAGATAGGCCGTTTATATGGATATTCTTCTCCCGAAATTATCACGACCCGACTTAGCTTTAGGCCGGAGCTTAGAATGAGCGCACACCGAAACTGATCGCCCTACGCCTTTCTTTTAAGTACCCTCAGAGCTCGGTCAGCTGTTTACTCGTTGGCGCTTCGTGCTAAACTAAAGTTAGAGGGGATGCAAGCTTCTCTTCTCGACTTTTCCCTTGTCAAACCAGCATCTTCCTCTATGTAACAAGAAATCCTGATTTCTTGCTTTAGAAATATATTTTTTGGTCTTAATATATTTCCTGATTTATTTGATGAATTTTAGTGCCTTTATTTCCCATCGATTATGCCTAATTTAATTATTATCTTCATTTATTGAATTACAATGTGCGGTCTGTTTTGCTCTTCGTAGTAGATCCGATGACGTCACTTCCCCCTCGCAGCTTTGGGCTTGACTTCATGTCCGTGCCTGTCGTTTTGCGAAATTGACTTTGATTTCATCCAAACTCTATAACTTCTTTTTGCGTGGTCGGATTTTGATTTTGTTGACTTCTATGGATTGGTTGACGTTTTCTGGTTTCCCTGGAATTCGAATGGCGTTTCTACTCCTCTTCCTTCTTGAGTTATAGACTTCGTTAGTTTTGCTTAAATTTTGAAATTTATTTCCTGTAAATTTGAAATTTTCCATTTTTTCTTGCTTGTATCTTCTTCGGTTGGTCTTGAAACGCGCTAATCTGTTGTTGGTTTTTTGATAAATTGTTTGGTTGTCTAGTTATTCAGCTTGTTGTTACTCTAATTGGCTTCGTTTGGTTTTCGGCGTCTCATTCCCCCCCTTTAAAGCTCTTTTCATATCTCACATGGCATTACAATTTATTACACATATATATACTCTATTTTATCAATATTTCCCTTTTATTAATCTCCCTTGTATTTATTTTGAATTAATAAAAATTTTTTATTAATTTATTTTATTTTTACAAAACTATTTATTTATATATATTGAACTTCGGCTTGATTATGCCCTATTATTGACTCTATTAAATGCTATTTTTTATGATTTAATTACATTTGAACTTTATGAGTTATTAGCCTTTTTATGCCCAAGAATGACTTTACACTTTATTTTTAAGCTATTAAACTTTATAACTTTATATTTTTTATTACCTTATTTTCTTAACCCTTTTTAACTCTACAAATTACTCTACTTTGTTTTTGGATTTTATTTAAATTCTGCAAAATCGATTTGTTTACGCTTACGTTTTTGTCTATAACTTTTTAACAAATTATCATAACAAATTTATTTTTATTACTCCTTGCTTATTTAACTCTCCTTTCACCATAAATCTAATAATAACAACTTCTTTTAATAAAATTACAAACCCCTATCTTCCAATGTTAATTCATTTCTACCAAATTTAGACAAGACTGGACAAGTCAATGCCTGTCAGATCCTGCAAGGTTTTGGCTTGGTCTTGTCGCTAATGCATACGTCATAGTCTGCACTTATTTAACTAACACAATTTTAGTTAATTCTTCAAAATTATTAATAAATACTATTTTCACATTAGAAACTACTTTTTTATCTTAATTTTGGGCTTTTTTGACACCCTTTGGCTTTAATCTTTTGTTATATTGACTCTGAATTTATTTTAATTAATGTAATTAATTAACCCCAATTGGATCGGTCGATTGGCCGTTCCAATACGCAGAATGACTTTTAATATATTCACACGTGACATAAAGTATACCGGGCCTGTAGGAGCCTGTCTAGAGATCTGCCTACCTAGGGTCTTGCCTCTTATCTAGGGAACTTTATTCCCCGTTCATCAGGCGGAAGATTCAATTTGAATCTACTGGTGTGAGATAAGAAATTTCCTTGTTTTTCTGATAGTTTTGCATAAAAACGCATTTAAAAAAATGAGGAAAAAGACTTCATGACTTTTCATTTTTGCGTACATTTTATTCATCTTTTTAACAGGGATAAGAATTTTTTGGTATATTTCCCAAAGCTAAAAAAGTATACAAGAAAAGTATTCCAAACTACAAAGAATATGCATTTTCATTTCCTCAGTTATTCCTGTATTTGATTGCAATTTAGGGGTGGTTCTCACCCCTCGATGGTGTTGAAACTATCCGAATCAATTTTGAGATCTCCACTTGGACACCCATCAAAAAGGACTTTCAATTTCCTATACATCTGGGGGTGGTTTCATCCTCTAACTGGGTGAAAAAATGTTCTACTATTGCTCTCCAAATATGTTCATCAGAAATAACGAGAAAGAAAATAGGCTTTCATTTCAGCTCATTTTATATTTTCCCTGAACTGGAACACATTTTGGGGGTAGTTTGCATCCCCTAGGGGTTGAAAACTATTTCAGATAATCTCACGACCCCGTTCATTTCACCTCCCACCAAAAAATAGAGGAAACATTTTATTTTCCGTCATTTCCTAATTTTTCATAAAATTAGGGTGGTTTCACCCCCTACGGTAAACCCTTGCGGTGCATTTCTTGGTCGGTTTCTATGGGGCTACTAAATTTCTAAATTTTAATCATAATTTGTACATTTCATAGCATTATTTGTAGGTGTCATAAACGTTGTTGTGAAAAAATCTTAAAAAGGGTGGTTTTTTGCATTTTTAAGGGTTACGCCGGGATTTAAGAGCCGCAGGATTCCGATTTTCGGAATCAGTGACCCCAAAAACATAAACTACAAGTGGTCTGGTCCGTGGGGCATTTCCTGAGGGCATACACCGCGTTTTAAATGGGCTAAAAAATATAAAGACATGGAAAGAGTATTATATTCCAAGAATAGTGTTGCATTAGCAACATTTTTAAGGAACATATAAAATAAAGAAAGCCTAATAATGATACTACACAAAATATATATATTAAAATTTTTTATAAAAAATACCTCTAAAACCTCATAAAAGTGTATGCACATACAGTGGCGTAGCGAGGTATCGTTCGCCCTGGAGCAAAAACAACCCAGAGCCCCCCCCCCTCCCCAATTGAACCGGAAGACAGGTTACTCATGCCACCTTTTATCCTAAAAGCTGCAGCTCAGGCCGCAGCCAGGAAAAAATTGACAAAACTCGATGTTCATAATTTTAAAGTTCTTATAGTTTTAGTTATACAGGGTGGAACAAAGTTAGTGTTAGAAACTTCGGGAAATGGTTCTATGGGTCAAAATAAATAGAAAATCAAGTATAACATTTTTTTCAAAAAAACGCTTCATTTTTCAAATATCCGCCATTTTGTTTCTTTTACTAAATAATTAATATCTAGAGAACAGTTTAACCGATTGAGTTCAAACTTAGAATGAAGTTTAACCTAAAAATTATCTATCTTAAGAAAAGTAAGCGATTATATCCAATCATGCATTTTAAAATGGCGGCTGTTTGAAAATGTCAGACCTAAATTACTAAAAAACCGTACATTTTAACAAAAAATGTCAAGAAACTTTTTTTGTAGCCCTTTTGATTCCCTATCAGTTGGTGTATCTGTTAAAACAATTGAATCAAGGATAAAGCTAAGTTATGTGTAATAATTGGTTTATTCAACCCAGCATCCTATACCAACACAGTAAATACTACAATATTGTATGTACATTTGCTGTCATTATCTTTAACTTAATTATTATTATTCATCCGATTGTTTTAAAATTAAATCATCCGATACGGAATTAAAAGGGCTACAAAAAAAGGTAGCTTGACATTTTTTGTTAAAAAGTACGGTTTTTGAGTAATTTAGGTCTGACATTTTCAAACAGCCGCCATTTTGAAATGAATTATTGGATATAATCGCTTATTTTTCTTAAGATAGATCATTGTTAGGTTAAACTTTATGCCAAGTTTGAACTCAATCGGTTAAACTGTTCTCTAGATATTAATTATTTAGTAAAAGAAACAAAATGGTGGATATTTTGAAAATGAAGCGTTTTTCGAAAAATATTATTCTTGATTTTCTATTTATTTTGATCCATAGAACCATTTCTCGAAGTTTTTAACACTAACTTTGTTCCACCCTGTATAAATGTTTTAGAGCAGTAATTAGGTAAATATAACCAGTGCTAATGATCTTAAAATTGAATAGATTTTTTTTTTTTAACTTTTATAATATAATGTTAAATTAAATGAATAAATGATAATTTATCAAAACTGCTGTTTTTCTCACAGAATCCTTTTTTAGTATTTTATAATGTCTAATATTGAAGAAACAATATGAAAAGTTTACATTTACAGCTCTTTCAAATTCAAAATAATTTTTCCTTTACTTTTCAGCTGCAAATGTGGTTATCACATTACTAAAATCAACACTCATCCTTCTGTTAGTTTGTAGATATTGTTGAAAAACAACTTGACGTTTTTGCGACATTGTGTTGCGAAGATAATTTTTAGCTTAGAAAAAGACCTTTCTGCACTTGCAAAAGTCACTGGCAATGTTAGGAAGATTAAACCTGCATTTACAATATCGGGAAAACTGGTGGTCCTACTTACATAAGTTTTTACGCCCACCATAAATAACATGTTTTTTTACTAATCAGCACTCATTGCACTGATAAATAAGCTATGCGCAGGACTCCACCCGCAAGTGTGTAGCCTCCACCCAAGTTAATTACGCTGAGCTGAAAGCCTCACAGCCAGGCCCGTGCTTAAACCTTAAGTGCAGTTTGTTGGTCCTACTAACTGTGGTTCTTGTCACAACAGCCAGTCATAAGTATGCACCTACGACTAGTTCTAAAAATCTTGCACTTGACTCCTAATGATAAATTTAACGACACGTTGCATCATAATGTACTATTTCAATAATTTTCCACCCCCTCCAGGCCAAGCGCCCTGGAGCGGCTGCTCCACTCGCTCCATGATCGCTACGCCACTGTGCACATACCTCAAAAGTGTCTCTGGTGCATTAATAGAACATTAACATTATAGCATTTAGTTAATTTATGTTAGTTTTCTGCACTGTTTACTTGATATAAAATAGTTTTCTACTTTCTTGTTGTACAGTAGAGCCACGGTAATCCGAGTTAATGTGGATCAAGGGTACCTCGGATAACACGGACTCAGTCAAAAATCGAGAGTTAAACGTTTGGTAAATTGGTGTAATCAATGAAAACGTGGTCAAAGATGTGGAAAAAGGCATCTACTGTATTATCAAATGACAAACTAACATCCCAATGAAAATAAAATACAAATACAAAATGATAAAAAAAAACATATATAGGCTACAGTACATTTCCAGTAAAAAACTTTTTATAAAGAAGTCTATAAGTTTTTTCTGTTTAACGGAACTCCCTCTCTTGAAAACTAAACAAACGATATGCAGAATGACACATGCAAGGTTTTAAGTGCGAGGGTTTACTTGATACTGAATCAAACTACTGTATTCACAAAAACTAAAGGAGACACATTTAGGCACACACAATAGAAGGTGGAACTGAAGCAGTTGCAAGCCAAGCCAAGATAAGGAATGATGCCATCACCATCGCGTAAACAATAATGACTCTGTCTACTCTTGCTACGCTACTAAGTGTATCCTACTATCCAATTAATATTATTGTTTAAAAATCTATTATTTATTGGAATTACTGTATTGTACAGTATTTAATAATGATTAAAAACAGTGCGTTTTATTTACCGGATCCATTACCGGCTAATATAAGTACAGTAGATTTACCGCTATATGCGGATTTCACTTTGTGCGGTTACTTTAACGCATGCGTCTACCGCAAAACGAACTTTTTTTTTACTACCTCTGTTAACGCGGAACTCGGTTAGTCGGTGCTCGGATAACCGCTGCTCTACTGTATTTGCACTTCATTAGATGATTTAATCAATTTTATTCTTATTATTTTGAAATAGCTATTTTATATTAATAGATACATTTTTATGTGTGGACTACCTACTCCGTCTTGTGACTTATTTGTAACTTTATATTACACATTTTAGAATGTATGTTCCATGTTCAGTTTAAATGACCATTTAAAGAGCCCTTGCCCCCCCCAGTAACATCATTACTACAAAATATAATTATGCACTCAAAATAATAATAAACAATAACCACCAATACTCAGATTCTAACACTAACTTCAAACCCACAAGTGCATTAGGGACAGGTATATCAACACTATTGAAAAACTAGAAATATGCAAAGCATTCAAAAAGAATAACTACGGTTTATTAAACTATAAACTTAATTCCACTCTTTGTACCACACTGTTTAAAGACATGTTGATAACAAGCCTAAACAACCTGTAAACAAGGTGAATCAGACCACCTGTGTGCAATGTATAGATATTGAACCAAACGAGCTGCAGCCTTCGTTTTAGCTTCAATCCCCCTATTTCGAACCTAGAGAATTCAGTAAAAATGTTTTAAAACCTCAAAATGCCCCGAAAGTGCTTTTTGTTGGGGGGTGGGGGTTGTTTTTGGAAAAATTTTAAATATAAAGGTACCGTAGGTCGAATGATGTACATTTTAAAGGTCTCTGTTCACTGATCGTTTTGGAAAAAAGTTTTAACTTATCTTACTGCGTATGTACTGGGTGTTCCAAAACGTCCAAAAAGTAGTATTTTGCAGTTATTTTTATTGTTGCCTTTTTATTGTGGTTAGTTAATTCCTACTAATCAGTTTGTTTCATTTAAAATACTTTTTTGTGGAACAACAATATTTTTCATTCTATTGGTAGTCGGTAGCTACTAACGGTTTGTTTTCGGACTTTCAAGTTTTTATTGTTTTATTATTATATTTTTAGTTCTTTGCTATTGTGTTTTGTCTTTACTTATTGTTTCATTAAATTTAATTTCGCAACTCAAACTGTGTTAGAAAGCTAAAATTCACTTTGTAACGTTTCCTCGATACCCTGATAATTTATTTTTTTAGAAAAATACATTGAAGAACCACTTTACAGAGTATCATCAATGACTTTTCTGCACGGTGTTTGGGAATAGTGCAGGAAGCGATGAAGTGGGCGCCACAAGCTACGAGATCGCATTTACAAGATTATTTAAACAAAGTACCAAGTTCCGGACATCATTCTGGATTGGCATTGGCAACAGAAAGCATTCTTACATCGAAAGGACTCAATTTACATTCCGCACCTTTATCGGTAAAAATATATTATGATTAGTAATTTAATTAATATTAATTTTCATACTAAGCCATTTACATTATGGCTTAACGATAAAATGTACATAAAGTGTTAGTAATTTATACAAGGGTGAGTAAAATAAAAACAAATTCTTAAACTTTTCTCAATATTCTCCTGTACGCTCTTCTTACAAGGTATGGCGAGAAAACAATTAGATTTTTGGTGTAACTCTTTTTATTATTTTTCCATTACAACTTTCACTTCATCCCCTTCAATATACGGGGACTCCACTATCCCTACACCTTTCCATTCGAATTTTCCACTGTTTAAAACGGTGTTTTAATTCATTTTCTGAAAGCATGTTCATGGTCTCCGTCGCTTTTTCCTTCACAGCTTCCACTGTATCAAACCTGGTTTATTTCAAAGCTTCCTTCACTTTCGGAAACATACAAAAGTCACACGGAGCTAGATCTGGTGAGTAGGGTGGATGTTCCAACTCAGGGATCCCATGCTTGGCCAAAAATGACTTAACAGTCAGTGCAGTGTGGGCTGGGGCGTTGTCCTGATGAAGAATCCACGACTTGTTCGGTCGCTTTCTTCTTACTCGCTCACGGAGAGTGGCTAGAACCTCAACATAATATTTTTTATTCACTGTTTGACCTTCATTAATCCAATTTACATATAGAATTCTATGGATGTCGAAAAACAATCATCATTTAATGTGAACACTTCCAGTGCATTGATTGGTGTTTAGTGCCTGCGTCATAGGTAAATAACCATGATTGATCACATTTAATTACTCTTTCCTACAGTTTAGGATCTTTCTTGATGTTTTTCAAGACAGCAGAACAAATTTCTATCCGTGAGTCCTTTAGTTCAGGCGTGATGATTTTTTGCACCATTTTGGAACACACTTTTCTCATGTTGAAATGTTTATGTAATATTTGTGGAACTGATTCTTTGTCGATTCCTACAGTCTCGGCAACTGCACGTATACCCAAAACGAATGAGATTGCCTATTTTCTCAATGTTTTCATCCATTTTCAAAGTTGAAGGACGTCCTGGGCGTGGATCATCTGCGATATCTTCTCGCTCTTCTTTGAACGTTTAAGCTACTCTAAAACCCATGTAAGTGACATACATTCATCCCCATACACTTGTTGTAAGAGAGAATAGGTCTCTGTTGCGGATTCTCAGATCATTCCCGGTCCAGTGCTTCTTTCAAGAGCTCAAACAAAAGTAATCACAGGAGGACAAATCTGAGCTAAGGGAGGGTGTCCAAGGTTTGCAATCTGACCTCTTTTTGATTTAGCCTAACTAATAAATAAACTGATTGTAGTACTGTTTTAATTTGGCAACAAACACACTGTTTAATTTAATCTAGCACCAAACACATTTTAATTTGGTGCAGGAGAGTAGCACCACTCATGAGATTAAGCTGATCTCTTCATTACTCTGAAGCGTAATTACATTTAATTAATTACAATTAATTACTGAAGCATAATGAGATTAAGCTGATCTCTTAATTACACTGAAGCGTGTCAAAGAGTTTTTGCAGTGATGCATACCTTAAAAGAAATTCAACATCTCTTGCCGTTCCACTTACGTGTGCTCCTTGTATAATCTCTTATATTTCCATATTTTACTTACTGCAACACCGTAGTCGGTGACATGTCCGTGGTGTTGGCTAACAGATTGCAGCGGGCACAGAATTAAAACGCGGTGCTCATGTTTCTCTTTGTTATAAAACTCTTAACATCTGAAAACTTAATGAACTACCGACATATCATAATCTCATGATGTTACATTCTATTTTGCAAACTGTAGTACCGACTTACCTGGCAGAAAAAGTTTGTCTACATCTCTAACATAAGGGCAAAGAGCACTAGAAGAGGTGGCACTACTCTTGCCATACCTTTGTACCGGACTATGAAGTATAATAAATCTGATGAATTCGCTACCGGACGCAATTAAGTCTGCTGACTGCCGTGTCCAGTTTTCAAAGCTATTGATGTCATATTTATTGTACAGAGTGGATGATGCATCTCAGTTTTTAGGCGTACATTAGAAGTGTTTATTGTTCTGTTGTATTAATGTGTATGAATGTTTAATTATGATTGCAATAAGTATTTAATCTGTAAGTATCAATAATTACTGTTAATGTTTTTATAAATTATATAAGCTACATTTATTTTTATTTTTTGTCTGTTAAAGTATTATTTATTTTTAAGAAATTTATATTGTAAATGTTTGTAATTTTGCATTCGGGTTAGGTGAAAGAGAGGACTAAATAGGCCTAACCTCGCCCCCAAAAAATAAAGTCAATATCAATCAAGCTAACATGGGAATAACTTAGTTTTTTAACCAAAGCTTAGTCAAGGTTATATAAAATAATGTAACTGCAATGGAGATCTAAAATACCTGCGTAAACAAAACAATCTGTAAAATAGTCAGTAAGTACAACTTCTGTCTAGGTCAACAAATCTGGAAGTACTCATACTGGTTACTATGGAGCTTGTTATAGTGCATGTAATATTTTACCACAATGTATTTATTTATTTAATAAGTTATATTTACGTCTTCTGTTAATATTACAGTTTGCAATATGTGTAAATGATTATTTGTTTTAGATCAGCACTCTTGAAAAGCGGCCACTTTGCGTGAAAAGCGATTCTTCTCACTTTGTATCATCGCTCAGTCTCAGAAGTAAGTTTTCAGGTCAAGTTACAGGGATGTTTGCCGCTGGTGTGCCTAAAGAACAAATTATGGAAAGTGTGATCGAAGAAGTTTGGGAAGCGTGTAGGAAGAAATCGGTTGCTCAGCATCATACTGCTTTATGGAGAGCAACAGCTTTGCTTATTTCTACAACTGGTAAGATATTGTGTGTTTACGATTTTATTATATCTATATAATAATAATGAAATGCTGTTCGTTGGTAAGCGCATCACTTTAGAACGGCTGGACCAATTTGGCTATTTTTTGTTTTAAAATGTTCATAATAGTCCGAATTAGGTTTTTATGGAAAGTAACAAATTTAATTTGAAAAAGACAAGTTGGGCCTGTATCTCTAAAAGATCTCCCCCATTGACCTCTTCGGACCTCCGTTTACCAAAAATACAAAACAGCCTCCTGCGTTAAAGTCACTGTCAATGGCAGCAAAACAAAAATCAACTCCATTGCTGCAAGGGTCGAGAATGTAAAATACAAATTGCAGTTAACATCCTGCTAATGGAAAATTAATCATTTCAGAGTCACCAAGGAAACTGCTGCATGTTGCAGCATGGTCTCAGTTGGAATTATTTACTGAAACTGCCATGGGAACTGCTGTTGAATGCTGGCAATGGCTTATTACTGCTAGGCCTGATCTTGAACTGCAATTTCTTCAAGAGCTGTTTGCTGCATGGAGGGTAAATTATTTGTTATTCTTTGTTGGTTAAGAATAAACTTATTCAAGCTTATCTTTCAACTTAGTTTATCAAGTTAAACTTGGAAAATAAGTAAGGGTATTTTAAAAGAAAATGTATAAATGCCAGGATTGTGAATTGTTAGTTATTCTTTGTTGTTTATGAATAAACTTGCTTATGTATTACCAAGTTAAACTTGCTAAATAAATAAGGGTATTTAAAAAAACATAAATGACGGAGGGTATATTATTTGTTATTCTTGTTGGGTAAGAATAAATTTGCTAAAACTTATCTTTCAAGATAATTTATTAACCCTTCAACGTGTTTTGCCGTACGTGATGCGCCGGGATTTTTTTTGCCTGGCGTGTTTTGACGTATAACATACGTTCAGGAACATTACATCAGATTCTTCCATCTAGCGGCTAAACTTGAAACTATCTCGAAGTTATTGATATTGTAGGATAAAGTAGAGATGTTGCCCCCATTGAAATAAAAAAATAAATAAATCATACGATACTTTATTTAGTTATCTTTAGTGACGAAATTAGTTAACCAGTGCAACAGCTGTTTTACCACACAAGTTTGTGATATTGTTGACATTGTGTTTACTACGTATTTGTCTACATTTCATCACGTTAATGTGTTTTATGTTTCTTAGTTGATAAATCTAGTTGGAAATCGTGTTTTGAATATTTTATATTTTTTTTTATTAGTATTTTATTATGTGTTTTGTGTTATAAAAGTACTAAGAGTGTTGTGTATCGAAAGTATTTTCTGAATTTTGGTTTGCAATGGCACGAAGTAGTGAGATTGATCGTTGGCTTTTAGATGAACTTGTAGATGAACCCTCATCTGATGTAAGTGGCGATGACAATTTTGATTATGCCCAATTAGAAATAGGACTTGAACAAAATGAAACCGGACATTTGACAGACAGTGACGATGAGGAACCTCTCCTTATGCCTAGGCCTAGCCTTTGCCCAGACAATGACAGACCTATATCCCCTATTGAAATGGATATGCCTCCTCCTAATCTTATTGATAAAACTATTGATGATGTAATTGCGGGTGCAGGGGGTGACAATCCTCTTATTGGTAGGAGAGTACCTGTATGTATAACTAATGAGCCTTCTATGATGTGGGACACAATTGAGGACTACATTCCTCACAGAGAAAATTTTGTTGGCCTAGGTAGTGTTGGCCCTAATATCCCTGTAACAAGTCCACTTGATTTGTGCAAGTACTTTTTTGGTGATACAATTATGGATATTATAGTACATAGTACTAACACCTATGCGGAGCAACAGCGTACGAAACGTGGCATGATCTCACGGTTTTCTAGGGACTGGAAGTGGACTCCGGTTACGAAAGATGAAATGTATGTTTATTTAGGCCTAATTATGTTGATGGGTGTTGACCAAAAGCCTACTATTAGATCTTACTATTCCCATTTTTGCGATCAGACATCTATCCAAGCACCATGTCATGTGAACAATTCGAACAAATTACAAAAGATTTAAATTTTTGTGATTCAACAAAACTAAATGAGTACAAAAACAAGTTCAAGTAACAAAATGAAAATAAATTAGTACCATGGCCAAAACTGCCCTGGTAAGCCAAAAGACAGTAACTGCAGTTTAGGTAGTTTTGAGATATTTAAGGTTTTGTGTTTTGGTCATTGTCAAGCACTAAATAAAGATTTTTGTATGATATTTTTTTTTAGGGTAGTGTAATTTTCCATCTAGAATTTAAAAATCATGTTTTTAAACTGAAAATATGTGTCCTTTATTTAAATACCTGCACTTACTGTAATTTGTGTTAGTGAATACTAAGCCAAATAACAGTAACTCTGCACATACTGTTTTTTTTGCTTATTGTAAGACTGTATTTCAGCTTGTTGATCAGAAAGCAAAAAAACAGTAACTGACAGTATTCATGTTTGATGAAAATAAAAATACATTTTACGAACACAAGGAACCGAGATTTAGGAATCACTAACAAAATAACAGTTTGCTTTTTAAATTATGATTTAATGCTAAAAAAGTTTACAGTTACATTATATAATAAACGGTATCAGTTAACTGACACAAACTTTCTCCCAACTTACTGTAGTCAAAATAATATTGTTTTTAATCATTTTATTTACTACTTTTTAGAACAAAACAAAAAAATAATATTCTACCTACGTCAATCGTATAAAAAAATTATTGTCCCAGGCGAAATTCGATCGCACGACCTTTGAATTTCTGGCCGTGCTCGCTACCGTGGTGCTACCCTGTGCGGCCGCTGCCGCGATGCTAGATTGACAACACAAACTTGTTTATTTTTAAACATTTCCCCATAATTATAAAACGCCGAAGTTTTTATAAAAGCGGGTGGTGTCATTTTGTTTGGCTTCTTAAGCACTATAAATACTGAAAATTTGATCAAAATCGTTAGAGCCGTTTTTGAGAAATTTGCATTTTTGTCGTTTTTTATGGGTTTTATGGGTAAATTACCCTTAAAAATTCAAAATTCCAAAAAATGAAAAAAACGCCTGGAGATATTAGGGTTTAGTACCTACATACCAAATTTCATGAAAATCGGACCAAAATAGTGTCCTCTCTGGTCGTGTATTCATACAGACAGACTGACAGACAGACACCACTCTAAAAACACTTTTTTGGGTTCAGGGAGCACCAAAACAAAAAATTCCACTAAAAATATTTTTGGGTTCAGGGAGCACCAACACAGATAATTGCACTAAACAATTTTTGGGGTTCTGGGAGCACCAAAACAGATAATTCAACTGAAAATTCGAATTCGAACATTTTTACGAAAACAATACTTTCTCCATATACTACGTATAGGGTGGAGAAAGTAAAAATTAAATAAAAGATAACCTTCTTCTTAGTAGGTACTTGATTGTTTAGGTAGTACATTATACTATCTAGGCCAAAAATTTACCTCTTTAATGAGTAATAAAAACTTTATAAAAAGATCAAATAGTTTTATGAAAACTACTTAACCAGAGTTCATTATAAATAACACTAAGTAAACAAACTCTCCACCAATCTTTGCTGCTCGATATCTTGTTCTGTTATCAGATCTGATGTGTCCCTTATTGTAAGATTCAACCAAAATGAGTGCCTATTTGAAGGTATCAAAGGAACTAACTTTTGAATATTGTCAGCATTTTTACTTTTGATAACCCCTCTTGGTTGAGCTCTATTTGGTATGGGAACATGTTTTTTTTAGGGTACCTGATTTTAAAAATTACTTGTTTTTAAGCTCACTACCAAAGGAGGTTTTGTAGTGCAAATCAAATGAGCCTTTTTTTAAATCACTTGCTCCATCTCACTGACGTATGGCCGAGGATTCTTATTTGTGATTTTGTATGAGGATGAAAAGTCAAATGTAAGGGAAAAATCACTATGTTTCAGATCTTCTTCCTCATTTGAGTTTAAATTAGAGAGATGATCACATGTTGATGAACTTGCCAAAAGGTTGGAATCATTTTTTGTGGCTGTAAAGCACTTGCTTTCAGACTTGTGAAATTAAAAATGCACATCTTGTAAATGTTTTCCCACAGATCTTGCATGTATAACCCATATTAGGAAAACAAACAAAGCTTTAATTAGGTTAATGAAAATGCATCATATTAATCAAAACATCCAACTGTGTTGATGGTTAAAACATTTGAGAATCACTTCAACTTGTAAACAAACAAACAACCAAAAATTATTCCCTCCAAAACCGGCTGTTGATACTTGAAACATTTTGTGTCTAGAAACAGTAAATTGGCTAAAATACTACTTCTATTATAATATTTTGTTATGCCTTATATAAGAGGAATTCTTAGTAAAAACTAAAGTATTTTTAACAGTAACTGCAGGTAACAAACTCAGTTTTCTAGGCAAAAAAACAGTAACTACACCATACTAAGCCAAATAACAGTATCTACGCTGTAGATACTGTTATTTGGCTTAGACCTTGTTGATACTGTTTTTTGGCTTAGAAATTGGGGTATTAGTGTGTAGTTACTGTGATATTAATGTTCAATATCTCCTAAATGGTTGAAGATACTGTGTTTTGGGTTAGATTTTTAGATTCCTCATGGTCTGAAACTGTAAAATCTACTCCAACCTCAAAATGCATAATTTTGTCAGTTACGGTCTTTTGGCTTACCAGGGCAGAAAAGGGTTTGTTCAATATATTTTCTGTTATTGAACATTTAAATACAAGGTTTCAATCCTCTTACAGACTCTCTCAGAATATTTCCACTGATGAATCTCTGACATTATGGAAAGGCCGTTTGGCCTTCAAGCAATATTTGCCACTGATAGCATCTAAGTTTGGTATTAAGTCTTTTGAGATTTGTGAATCTACTTCTGGGTATACATGATTATTTATTGTATACACTGGTAAAGGCATGGTTTTTCAAAACCCTGTTATCCCAGCTAAATCAAACAAGTCCACTGCAATTGTCCTTTCTCTAATGGAGCCACTTCTTGACAAAGGGTTTATTCTATGGATGGATAATTGGTATAATTCCCCCTATCTTTCTAAATTATTAAAAGAAAGGAAGACAGACATGTGGCACCCTGAAACTTTCCAGAAAAAATGTACCAGATGAATTAAAAAATAGAAATTTGAAAAAGGGTGAAACAATTGCGATGCAGAGCAAAGATGTAATGGTTATGAAGTGGAGCTATAAGAGGGTTGTCACTCTTATCTCAACATTTCACTCCTCTGAAATGGAGCAAAAAACGAACAAGAGTGGTATTCAAGAAACAAAGCTATCTTTAGTATATGAATATAATTCACAAATGGGGGGGGGGGTTGACTTGAGAGATCAAATGCTAAATACATATCAGCTCAAAAGAAAAATGGGTCTCAAATGGTTCATAAAAATTTTCAAACGACTCGTAAATATTTCTGTCCTGAATTGCTACATAATTTGGAAAAACGAGAACCAGAAGAGTGACCACATGTCCTTTAGATTAGATCTTATAAAGATTTTGTTTGAGACCCATGGCCCTGAAATACCAAGACCTGTTTTCGGTAGGCCTTCAATTGAACCGAAACCTAGTAGGCTCACAGAAAGACACTCCATCTACGTTATTCCACCACCGGAAGTAAAGTGAATGCACAAAAGAGGTGCAGTGTATGTGCTAAACATGGTGTAAGAAGAGATACCAGGTATTGGTGCCCCAAGTGTGAAGCTGGACTGTGTCTTGGAGTGTGCTTCGAAGACTACCACACTAAAACTAACTTTTGACTGGTATGTAAATATTTCATCACACATAAACTCATGTGTTATTGATATTTCCAAAAAGTATGTAATCTGCTGTTTAATTTAGTAATAGAATCATTAAAATATTCCAAAAAATAAGTTAGTTATTAACGTTTTTATACAAACATGTTTCATAACTCCTGAAAGCTTAAAAAAGTCCCACAGCAGGGGGAGTTTTACTCATAAAAAGTCACACGTTGAAGGGTTAAGCTAACCTTGCAAAATAAATAATAGTATTGTGAAATAAAATATATAAATTTATGAAGGGTAAATTATTGGTCATTCTTTGTTGATTGAGATTAAATTTATCAAAGCTTATCTTTCAAGTTAGTTTATCAACTTACTTAAACTTGCAAAACAAATAAGGGTAAAAATTATTATATTTACCTTCGTATTTCCGTCGTGTGACTTCCTTTATATATTATGGCAACGCGTTTCGGAATCTATGTTCCATCGTCTGGCTTCTCTGAAGATCAGGTCGTCATATATTACATTAAAAAAGGGTATTTTATATTTTGCTTTTTTGGGGTGCTTTTGTATGCTAAAAGAAAATGCATGTAGAGTCGTTGTTGGTTAAGAATAAACTCATTCAAGCTTATCTTTCAAGTTAATTTATCAAGTTAAACTTGCAAAATAAGAAAGGGTATTTTATATTTTGCTTTTTCGGGATGCTTTTGTATGATAAAAGAAAATGGATGTAAAGTAAGTTATTTCTTATTCTTTGTTGCTTAAGAATAAACTCATTCAAGCTTATCTTTCAAGTTAATTTATCAAGTTAAACTTGCAAAATAAGAAAG
>JAGFPH010004381.1:13225-28986 GCA_018207615.1 Philaenus spumarius | reverse complement strand
GGACGTCACCATGATGTACTACTGTAAATCACAAACATTAGTCTCGCCGTCGCCTATAGAGTGTATAGAGTGTATTCCTATTTTACCTGTTTATTATTATAAGTAATAGTACCATACAAATATTCTTGTACGATCTTCTAATAGCTCTAATACTTTTGTAATCATCAACTCCTATTTATAAAATACTATTAACAGAATTACTAGTGTGTAGCTAGCCAGATGATGTTTTTAATTGCCTAGTACTCAACCAATAGGTCGAGATTCGCTTGGCGCTGTCAGACACGAGCAATAAGGCTCACTTTCGCACGCTCTCCTGTGAAGTAGGTTAAACTTCTAGGTATAACGCAAGATGTGTACACAACATTACTCTACAGTCTGTGTAAATCTTAAACTATTACCCTACACTACTAATCCTAACAGACCCTGCCATTGTAATTTTGTCCTGTCTAATTCATAGATTAAAGCAAAATGTTTTGAAAAGGTTCAATATGAAGCCAATAGATTGCAGCACATGTCGTACAATCCATAATACATACATATTTATAAGCAGGCGTAATATACGAAAGTGTATTTCCAAACCTCAAAGCTCACCTCACCAGTGTTACAACCTTAAGTTCAGGCTCAGCAATTAAAAGGTTAACTAATTTTAGATACATAATATTGAAGTTTATGTGTTATTTACGAAAACATTTTTTACTGTTAAATCATATTTAAATGTAAGAAATATTTTATAGTGTACTTTCTAATCTCAATAGTTTTAGTATTTTCATGATATTATTAATACAATTTAGGTTCTGTTATTTTTCAAGGCTGTAGAAATAGAATTTTTACTTACTTGGCACAATCCGAGTTCGAGAACGGATCTCCACTTTCCCGGGGAAGATATAATCGCTGCTTGGAAATCTAAAACAGTGTCCGAACGTACGCTACGGGACACAGCACGCTTAGCTTGGGATATCAGTCCTGCTTTAGCTGTTTTTCTTCCCGAAAGGTGAGGTGAAGTAATCACTTTTTGTTTAGGTTATTATCGTAACTAGCTGACCCGTGCGAAACATTCGCATTCTAACGTACTTAAATCCCACTTGATTATTAAAGTACACACCGTATATTTAGTATCGTATAGTGCGTAAACTAACGATATAAATATATAATTAATTAAAAATAGCAATGTAGTAGTGGCGTAAGGCAGCTCTCCAGCTGGGTATTGTTATATCAGTGTTGCCAACGCCAGGAAAATATCCCTACAACTTACTTGATCTTACATCATTGTTACTTTTGGATTCTTTATTTTTTTATTTTTTCGTATAATTGTAATTTGAATATTTTCCCGGTGTAGCGGTTAAGGAAAGCTTTAAAATGATGCCTCATTCATGTAATTTGATGATGTATTAAGGAAGTTATGGCGTACCGACAAAAAAATGGCCTTGAGAAATAATATATGTGATACAGTAAATATACTATATAATGTGCTTAAAGCATATTCAACTTGTATTATCACTTATAACATGTTTTGCATAACATGTTATTTGTTATAAACATCCTAAATACTGGCACTTTAGGTACATCTGTATAAATTAAATTATTTTGGAAATCAAAGGGCTGATAAAACAGTGATAAATAGCCCTCAGAAAATAATGCATGAAACTACAGTAAAAGGCCCTGCATGGGAGGTGCATTCTAGCTGCTCCTGTAAGAAAGGGTTTGGCGTCCTTATTTTCTCTTTAGTTTTCTTATTTTTATAACAGTTTCATTTTAATAAATAACTTTAAAAAGAAAGAAAAATGGTTCAAATAAAAAATTACGTAATATCATATTTTACACTTTTAGCGGCATATAAAGAGTTAAATGTTTTTGAATTTAAAGTTAGATTTATGGATTTTTTCCATTGTTTTTTTAACATCCCGGTATCGTTAGGTGTGCACTGGTGCCAAAACTCCATTTTGGTACTATTTCTTTATTTTTTTTTTAAATGACTGTCTGGCCTATGTTTTATTTTATGTTTTTATATTAATATTCACAATAAGCGGCATTGAGGTAAGTTTTGGCGACACCCGAACAAGACAACCACTCTTGAATAGTTCAATCCATTTGCTAAATATTTGTAATTCATGAACAATGTAATCCATGTAATTTAAATGAAACAACCATCAAGTTAAGGTGTTGAAATGTTCCATTAAAAAATATGTTTGTGAATTTCTGAAGTGGTTTAACAATTCATAGTATGTGTATTGTTCTTCGGGCAGTAAGTATATTATCTGTACTTTTAAATTGACCAAAAATAGTTGAAATATAGCTTTTTAAGTGAAAATATGAACAATTTTCCGAGGACCCCTGCTTTGGTGGGGCTATCCCATCCCCCCCCCACTCTAAAGGTGGCAGTTCCGGCTCTGAATAAATTACGAGTGCACTCCTGAGTGTCGCTTAGTAAGATTTATTTCCACTCCTTTTCTTCAACTCACTATATGACTTCTTCTTCCAATTTATGACTATAACTAAAACGTAAAAATAAAATAAATGAAATTTTTTTTTAATCATGCTTTCCTATCTACGAATAACATAAATAGACTCGAACTAAAAAATAAAAAATAATCCACAGATAAAATTAATTCTTCCTCAGCGAATCTAATATTGTAATGAGACTTGATAGCTTGCAATCTTTTTACTTTTCACAAAATAAACACACTCAAAAAGCATGGGGGCGTACTCTTGCGAAGTTCTGAAACATCATGCCCCATGCTTTTTGGATGTGTTTATTTTGTGAAAAGTAAAAAGATTGCAAGCTATCAAGTCTCATTACAATATCAGATTCGCTGAGGAAGAATTAATTTTATGTGTGGGTTATTTTTTAGTTCGAGTCTATTTATGTTATTCATGGATAGGAAAGCATGTTTTAAAACAAATTTCATTTATTTTACCTCAATTCAGAACACATTACCCCACAGTGGGTGTAGACTAGCTTCACCTATTAAAAAAGATTCGGCATCCCTCTTGGTCCCGAATCAAACTTACATAACAACTAAATAAAACATATGTATACACATTTACATTCATCCCGAACATTCAAACATTCTTTATAATTTCAGCTTTATATATGATGAACAATGCAATAAAAATAGCAGGCTATAGCTATGACGATTCTTTCTATTAGTACTTAATGTTTTCTGAATTTTTCTAGGGTTATGGTATTTTTAAATTCTCTTTAAGTGTATGTTGCATCATCAGTTTTTAACTATTATGTCAATATCACTTAAGTCCTCCATATACAATCGAACTTCTAGTTAACAAAATTTACTATCCAGACGAAATGTTCATTATTGGGATGTACGGAGTGTTTCACAAAGTACTTTACAACTTTGAATAATCATATTAATTTATTCAGAGAACCTACAGAGGTGATTGTAGTGTCAATTTGTAGGGAAACACATCAAGTTTTGACTCCCGTAGTTCGCTAGTGCCGAATCGCACCGTCACGAGCGCTAGCAGCAGTTGCGTCAAAGATGGCTGCCTTCACTGCACCTGAGCGTGCTTGCTGTATGTTTTGGTTCGAAGAATCAAAGTCAGCGACAACAGTTCAACATAATTTCCGTACTAAGTACGCTAAAGATCCTCCTAGTACGCCTACAATTTATGAGTGGCATAAATGTTTTGTAGAAACAGGGTGTTCGGTAAGACATAAGAAATCACCAGGTTGTCCAAGAACATCTGATGAAGTCGTTGAGCAAGCGAGACAAATTTTTGTCACCAGCCCTACGAAATCGACCTGGCGTTCATCTTGCGAGCTGCAAGTCCCACATACGACTGTTTGGCGAGTGTTGAAAAACGTTTGCATTTAAAACCGTACACATTTACGATTTTACATGCATTAAAAGACACTGATAAGATTGTCCGTAAGAACTTCTGTGTTTTCGCCTTTAAAAATCCAGAACTTCTGTGCGGATATGTTAAATCGAGTGGATGAGGATGAACATTTCTTGAACAACATAATCTTTTCTGGCGAGTCGACTTTTCACTTAAGTGACAAGGTTAACACACATAACTGTAGGATTTGGGGCAGTGAAAATCCACATCAAACATTGCAACATGTTCGTGATAGCCCTAAACTTAACGTTTTTGTGCATTGAGCAAGGATAAAATTTACGGCCCCTTTTTTCCAAGAGAGAACAATCAATGGGATAGTGTACCTGGACATGTTACAGTTTTTTATACCACAGATCAATGAGGATGACGAAGAACGCAATGTTTATTTCATGCAAGATGGCGCACCACCTCACTACTTGACTGATGTCGAGATTTTCTGAATGACCGCTTTCCAGGTCAATGGATTGGCCGTGATGTGCCAATTGCATGGCCCCCACGTTTCCCAGACCTGACGCCGCTAGATTTTTGTTCATGGGTATTCATCAAGGATATCGTCTATGTACCTCCTTTGCTGGCTTCTCTACATGAGCTTAGAGCGAGAATTTATGCCGCCACTGAGCAAGTTACTCCTGCAATGCTACAGCGAGTTTTGGAGGAAATTGACTACCGATGGGATGTGTGCAGGATCATCAACGGAAGCCACATAGAGCTTCTTTAGTTTAAAATCTTATTACATGTGAATAAATTCGACAGATATAAGTTGTATGAAATTGTAGGTTGTTAATTCAATGCTGTATTATGTATGCTTGTATGTCAGTCCCTAAATAAACAAAATTGGGCCCTATATGCACAAATACTGTACTACGTACAAACAGTACTAGTAATAGCTTACACTATTTTAGGAGGTTGCTAAATTACAGTTCATTAGAGAAATAAATAATAGTCAGATGAATAAACAAGTTAGACACTGCACACTTTATTTTTAAACAAAAAAGTTTTACTTTTTTCAACTTTTAAAAGATTATACAGTACTACAATATTGTTTAGAAAACATGCAAACAGTACAAATGACACAGAAAACCTGAAGGCAAAAGTGTAGGCAGCCTAGGAGTAGGAATGCTTGGAATTCAACAGTCATTCGAAGGCAGATAAAATTCCAAGTTTATATATAAACAAAGACACATGATATTCCATGGTTCTTGAACCAAATTTTCTTAGAAAATTCCTATCTAAACATAAATCCATGGGATTTCATCTCTACAAATGATAAACAATGTTCTGGAATAGAGACTTTGCTAAAAAGAGCCAATCCACCCAATAAGAGGCAAGGATGCTAAACATATCAAATCAGAAAACTTAAGTGCATTTATATTTTAAACAAGTGCTCTATATCTAACTCGCAACATGGATTTATGCATGGAAGGTCCATTTCTACCAACTTGATTGTGCTTCAAACTAGGGATGGGTCGATTCTCAAATTTATCGATTCCTATACCGATTCCGATTCCGAGAAATCAATTCCCGATTCTCGATTCCGATTCCAACGACCATAAAATTGTAAAGGGAAGTAAACATTGTTATTTAATTTTAACTGCATGGTTCTTTGACGTTAAAGTTATTTTTTAATATTGTTATCGAACTAAGAGGAACTTACATAAAACTACTGATTTGGATTCATTGTTAAATCCAATAATGAATATATATATATTTATTTTATATATATTTTTGTATATATATTTTTTTCATTATACTGTACAAAAAAAGCCGTTTTCAATCTGTATAGACCTGGGTGGAAAGCCAAGGGACATAAAGATCATGCATAATCCTCGGTTATCTATGTAAATTGTAATCGCATTCCCGGTAATTTTATCCCTTAACCCTCCAAGTGACAACACAACTCATGGACAACACAACTTGTATTTAATATTTCATCCACAATTTTTTTTTTTAAAGTTTTACTTATTTACCTTAACGAATGCAGGCACGACAGCTATAAAATAGTTTTACTTATTTACCTGAACAAAGCCATGTACAACAGCTATAAACAAGTTTTACTTATTTAAATTAACAAAGCAAGGTACAACAGCTATAAAAAAGTTTTTTCCTATTTACCTGAACAAAACCAGTTACGACAGCTATAAATAGATTTACTTATTTACCTGTCCGAAAGCTATAAAAAAATTCTACTTATTTACCTAAACGAAGCCAGGTACGACAGCTATAAACAAGTTTTACATATTTATCTGAATGGGGCCAGGTATGACTGCTACACAATAGTGTTACTTATTTACCTGAACGAAGCCTGGTACGACAGCTATAAAACAAGTTGTACTTATTTACCTTAACGAAGCCAGGTACGACAGCTATAAAAACGAAGTGTATAGTATATGCGGCCACACAAACATGAGGGTCGAGATCAGTGGCATTGAGGGGGCATGACAACAAGGAACAACAAACATTAAAGTGATTTTACCGTTCTCCAGTTTATTTTACAAATAAGAACTAGTGAAAAGATGGAACACTTTTTTGAGACTTTGGCTCGTCTGGACAGAACACACGAATTAAAAAAAATTCAAGTTAAAATTACTTATTATTTGTTACATTTAGTTAAAAAATAAGTAATCCCCACGTGCTATGGCTTTTTAACTGTCAAAATCGGTTTTCGCGCACTGTATTTTCAAAATTTTGATCCAAAAACGTGACTCCGATGGGCTAAGACTTTTTAACTCTCAAAATCGGTTTTCCCATACCCAAAAACATATAAAACGTTATCCCACACTGTATTTTCAATATTTTGATCCATAAACGTGATCACGAAGCGCTACAATTTTTTATCTGTCAAAATCGGTTTTCGAGTACCCAAAAACATATAAAACGATACCTCACACAGAATTTTCATAATTTTGATCCAGAAAACGTGACTCCGAAGAGCTACGACTTTTTAACTCTCAAAATCAGTTTTCCCGTACCCAAAAACATAGAAAGCGATACCCCACACTGTATTTTTAAAATGTCGAAAATACATTTAGTTTTTATTAAAAAAATGTTTTGATTAAAAGTATGTTGCTTTTTCGGTGTAGTACAATGAAAAATAATGTACGTAACTCGCCCAATAAGTTTTTCCGTGCTTGCATGAAAGTCCCGCACTCGGCTGCGCACGGAAACCCCCTATGTACTTAAACAATACAAAAATTATAGTCAACTGCACAAACACAATGAGATAACAAACAAATAACAAACTCGTAATCAACCACGCTTAAAATATCATAATTATAACTTTAAACAACATTCATACCATAACCTATCAAATGCGAACTACGCGCACAAACGTAGTAGAGATGTGTCGGAAGTACTGTAATCAGTATTTTGTATTCGTTACTTTTGCAGACACACAAAGCAATCGCTACTAACGACTCAAAGTAACGGCTACTCTATTGTACTTTGGTGCAGTGTAGATTCGCGGAATACTTCGAATCCACATTGTGAGTCCAGTCCAGTACTGATAGCGCATTTGCAGTAGCCCCGGTAGCGGTGGAGTTGGAATGAAATGGAATGTAACGAGGAAATATAAACCCGGCAATATCGGTGGCTGTGGCAATCGCGTACACGAACCTATTTGCAGAGATCGGTGATCGGTGGTGGCCGGGCTTGGAATCGATAGAATCAGAATCGACTTTCACGGAATCGACTTGATGCCGATTCCAGTACCGAGAATCGGTAGAATCGACTTTTGGAATCGAGAATTGACCCTCCCTACTTCAAACCCATATTTTCACAAAAATGAAAGACTGTAAACAGGTTGATGTACTATACTTGGACTTTTCTAAGGCATTTGACCGTGTCTGTCACTCTTTGTTATTGAAGAAGCTGGAGGCCCGTGGTGTTCATGGAATGCTCCTCAGGTGGTTTCAAACTTACTTGGTTAACCGTCAGCTCACTGTTAAATACGGATTTACGACTTCAAGATCCTTCACTGCCACTTCTGGGGTCCTCAAGGTTCCCACCTTGGTCCAATTCTTTTCAATATATTTGTGAACGATCTAACAAGTGTAATCAGGGTTTTGCATCTCCTGTTTGCTGACGATGTCAAACTGTATTCTGCTAATATATAGTAATAAAATAAAATATTACCTTTTTTTTATACTCCGTCATGTGGCTTCTTCTTCGTCTTATTAATTAGACGTGTATCGAGGTCGAAACCCCATCTTCAGTATTTCACTGCGTAGAGTTCGACAAACATTAAATAAACACTTAAATAAAACAAAAAACATTACACACACACAAGTTTCTACATTTATAAAAAGTCTGTAGGTGCACACCGTTTCGTGGTCCGCGGACTACTGGCATTTGCGATTTGGACAAGTTTAAAGGTTAAACAATTCATATCGGCTATTCGTATCATTGCGGTTTCAAATAATGAGTTTGATTGAAATGATAGTGTACCAATCTTACAAAAACGAAATAAAGAAACGGAAGCTATTCTGGGCCACATAGATTGGACATGTTCAAAAAACTCACCTTTAAAGTCAAAAATCACCAAACAGTAGAAATTTCTCAGCTAATCACTTACAATTCATAAGATACATTGAGGTTAAGTCAATAAACCAAAAAAACTAGGTTCAATTTAGGTTTATTAACCAAAATTAATAAAAAAAAAAGATTTATGTGCCCTTAATTATGAAAAGAAAAATTAATTATATGCCCTTAAAGTACAAAAAAAGAAAAAGGTCGGATTGCAAAATATATATATAATTTAAATTGAATTTAAAGTTCCCCCCAAAATAAAAGTCAAAAACCCTCCCCATTAGAAATGATTACAAGGTTTATACAAATTTAATTAGACAAAATACAAAAATTTAACATCTAGTACCATGGATTTGTTTAATAATTAACATTTATGTCGTTGGCCAACTGTAAAGCTAAGTATAATTAAATAAATAAAAATAAAGAAATTGTGAGATGTCTCTCTGTAAAAAAAAATATATATATTTTCTAATAGAGCCCCTTGAGGGCTAAGGTCCTAAAATTGCTATAGCTGCTCCTCCCAATTTTATTAATAATAAAAGACATATATTAAGAATTATTCATTAGTTACAAAAAAAAAATAAAAGTACACAGCCTATTCAAAGTTTTTTATAAAGTTCACTGCAGATTTTTAGAAAACGTTGGATTTTTGGTTCATAGCTAATTAAAACAAAACACTGTCACAGAAAATGGTTATTTAAGTTGCATGTTGTGGTAGTTGGCTTTAACAGCAGAACATATGTGGTACTTCCAATTAGGAGTAGAACATGAGTGGTTCTTGGACCAGTGATACACTGCATTAAAACAAAATAACATCTTTTTAGAATCAAAGTAGGCTTTAAAACCAAGCATAGTGAAAAGCTTTTAGGTTAAAAGTTTGCCTTTATAATATTCTTTGATAATAGGTGACAAGCAGGTATTTTTAAATAAAGATGTTAACTGTTAATACAAGACTTAACCAAAGTTAACTTGTCATGTTACTTTAACTGTTGCTACATGTCTGTAGACCACATGGTAAACTTTAAAATGTTCTTAGGTTATAAATCAAAATATATCAGAGATATAATTATTTGAATTATAGTTCTTTTTAAAGGTCCTTAATTGTTATAGGTTACACAGCTTTAAATTTGTACAGAATTATATAAATTGTTTAAGCTAGGCTTTAGTAGAAAAAATAGGCTGGTTACATAAAATTTAATGTTTAGGCTGTACTGAAAGTTTTTAAAGAGGAAAATTGAATTACACAAATAAATTTAAGTTATACCTTAGAGTTTGAAATATTAATTACAAAATTATAGAAGGCTTAAATTCACATAGTAGCAACTTACAAATGAGGTTTATTACAAAGCCTAAGTTAGATGGGTGACAGCAAAAACATTTCCATTTGATAAAGTAAAAAAAAAAATGCACATACCTGGTATTTAGAAGAAATGGACTTAGAACAAAACCATGTTAATTATTGACGCACTGTCGTTAAACTCGCGACTAAATTATTTATAGAAAAATAACGACATTACATTGTGTTACATTGTGTTACATTGTGGCGTCTAAGAGTGAAGTACGTATCGGAGTAATGGCGACTTTACGAGATAGCTAGCATGACAAGGCTAAAGTAAGGTCACGAGAAATAAAACAGCTGTTCAGGTCCCAGATAAGGCTTTGACGTTCTAACTGTCGGTTTCTGTACGGAGTCGCCGCTTAGCGGGAGAAAGGGGAACTACATGAAGAAGAGTGTCGGTAAAAGCAGTACGTTGTATATAGCTATAACGTTATAGCCTCCCCCCCGAAACGACTGCGTCGGAAAAGAAAAAAAAATTTTTGTCAGAAGGACAAACAAAAAAAATGACGCAACCAAACCAACCGAAAGAAATTTGCTTGACCACTTAAAGGGAGACAACACATAGGAACACATACAAAAACCTACAACTAACTCTAAGTAACCAACAGGTCAAAATACCTCCACCGAAATATACAACACTCAAAAGCAAGAACAAAAAGATACTTAAATATAAGTGGACTCGCTGTGTCCTTAAAGTGAATAAGGTGCTCGAAAGCAAGCTTATTAGTTGTCGTATCTCTAGGATCGGAAGGTGATCAGTCTTCGGATCTTGCAAGATAGACTAGATGCATGACATTTCATGACTAACGACAAAAGATTTATTTGAAGGATTCCGGCGCCGGGAATTTATGTCATGTCAAGGATACATAATAACCTTTGAGATGGCCAATCTCCTGGTTTAATGTCGAGTCCGGGTACACTTGTTTATCAAGTGATGATGTGTAAAAACATTACACAGCAACAAAAACACAACTAAATACCTATAAGAGGTTCAGGTGGGGTAAACGCATTTAGCGCAGTTAGCTGAAATGGGGTAGCGATTTGAAAAATGACTAATGGGGTCTGTAGGTACTAGGTGAGGCTTCAGTTGTTCAACATGGGCCTTTTTGACGAAATTTCGGGAATGTTGAAAAGATAGGGCAACTGTGACTGGGGTTAGAAAATCGATGATGCGAAAAGGCCCTGACCACCTGAGCATCAGCTTGGCGGCCCTTACCTTATCTATTTCGGAGCTCAGATTGTGCGTCTTACACTACACTAGATCGCCAATCTTGAATTGATGTGGTCTACGGTTCTTATTGTAGACGCGCTCAGACTTTTGATGGGCTCGCAGAATGTTGTTTTTGGCATCACGCCAGATTTGATGAGGGTTGGAATTGTCCCTGGGGAGAAGATCGTCGATATTCCAGGTTAAGCTGAGCGGGGTGTTGGGCATGAAATTAAACAGGATTTTAAAGGGAGATGTTTTTAAGGTCTCGTGGGTTGCGAAATTAAAGGCTAACTGTAGCCATGATAAGGATTTGTCCCAAGAAGTTTGACTGTTGGAATGATAGGCAATTAAGGCGGCTTTAAGATTTCTGTTCAGACGTTCCCCATTGTTCGGTTGGGGATAGTAAGGTGACAGAGTTGCGTGTTTGATACCACGAGTGAAACAGTAGTTGCGGAACGAATGTGATGTGAAACAGGTGGCGTTGTCAGAGATCAAGATCTTAGGAAAACCGAAATGTTGGAATATGTTTTGGCTTAAGGCCTTGATGGTGTTGAAAGAGGTGGCATCTCTGACAGGGCAAAGCCAGGTGAATTTAGAGAACTGGTCCACAGCGACCAGTATCATGGTGTTGCCTTGCGCCGTTCGTGGTAGTTTACCAACGTAGTCTATGTGGATTTTCTCCATAGGACGGGTTGGGACAATCGATGACAAATAGCCTAGTTTGCTATTTTGAGCGGGCTTGCTCACTGCACATGTTGCGCAACTTCTAACCTTCTGGGTGACATCCTTTACGAGTGAAGGCCAGAAGAAAAACTCACTCACTTTAAATTTGGTCTTGAAAATACCTAAGTGACCTCCTACTGGGGAGTCGTGATAATAATTTATGATTAGGTCCACTAATGATCGGGGTACGCAAACTTTGATAGGGATACCTTTATGATTCTTAAGGCAAAGGGTCCCTTTATTTAGACAATATCGGCTAGAAGATGCACCTGCTTCTAGATCTGAAATAATGGGACTTAAGATGTCATCAGCGCGCTGTTGAGCGCTAATGTCCTGGAAGGCTAAAGGGAAATTAGTTAAAAGGCTATTGCAGACTATGGTGTTCTCAGAAGGAGACAGTTGTTCTGGTTGCTTTTCTAGCTCAAACATCCTAGAAAGTGAATCTGCGATTACATTTTGGGTGCCTCTAATATGTGCCACTTGGAATTTCAAAGATGTTAATTTGGCTATCCACCGTCCCATTTTGCCTAATTGTCTGGGATGGGCAAGTAGCCATGAAAGGGCCTGATTATCTGTTTCTAAGAGAAACTCGCGATGCTTGTAACGATAAGCGTTACAAAAATAAAATATATACTAAGATAAACTGTTAAAAAAAATGGGTTTTCGAAAAACTTGCAAAAAATAAAACAAATATTTAAACTAATAAAAAACGTTATATGTGGATTATTGTTCACCTCGCCTTTACTTCATATATTTATTCACCTTTTAAAAAGAAATCGTCGCTCATTACTATAACTCAATTATCATCAAAAACACTCCTCACTCTTCAACCTCCATAATAAAAATTATACATCATATGTCACACCTTAACTTCAACGTAGAACTCCACCTTAACATCAACGTACAACTCCACCTTACACCTTAAAATCTCATATAAAAACCTTAAAAATCACCTCCACTTGACTCTTATAATAAAAAAAAATTAATAATCCACATATAACCTATTTGTATGCTCTCTTAGCATTTATATATTTGTAATTACCTTTAATATTATACTATATTAATTTTAATTTCTCAGGTCATGGTTCTTGGCTGAAAAGTACTTGCTAATGGATGTGCATGGTTAAATAAAAGAATTTAAGACATCGTGGAGGAACAACTAACCTTTTACTCACACATTATAGAGAAATAATTATATACAATCAAATACATCATCATCATAAAGCAAACAAGTTAAATTGACGAAGATATATACAAAATGTTACTAAGCCTATCTTACAAAGTATGATGCAATTAAATAAAAATGAAGCTACTTGTTAAAATGGTTCAAATTTTAAAATTGCAGACTGAAATAATCAAATCTTATGGCCATTACTACTTACGGAATCGTTCACTTTAACGTTTTTACCTAGGATTTCACTTTGATTGCACTGATTACTTAAACACACTTCTTTTATATTGCGTACTTGGTTAAGCACATGGTCAAATTTTTATAAGTTCACCTTTCGTCGAAGAAACACCACCAATTTTACTGCCGAAGCTTACATGAACACTGGAACACTCCTACTCCACTTTAATGTAACATTTGTTACTCCAATGTCGAAAAAACTACATATTTATATGAAAACACTCCTCCAACATCGCACTGTATATGTTAGATCTACGCCATATCTATTGAAGTCTTACTTAAGGATGCAGTACAAGGCCCTCTGTATCCATTCAAGTCTCATGAGCATTATAATCAAGTTCATATTCACTCTGTGTTCTGACATATACACTGATATTATAACGTGCTTTTTTACATATGGTTTTCTTTTTTAACTTTATTGTTTGAAATTACTTAAATTGTTCATTATGCAATCACTTATCTGTCTTTTTAACTGTTCGTTCTAACCACACCACTGTTTTTAATTATCAGGAACTTTTATATAGTTTATATACATTATACACTTTTACTGATTGATATTTTTTAAGTCTGCTTTTTATCTTGGTTATTAATAGTCTGCCTATTCTTTACTTTATATTTATTTAACTGATTCTACTTTAATTATTTTGCGTCATAAAAGAATTTATACATGTATATAAGAATTATAAATGTTTACCATTATATATTGCGCCTTTTACTTTTATCAGACCACACCTCTATGTTTTTAGTCATTATGGGTATTTTATTATTTTGTGTCATCACATAATATTCCTGTTACATGGCTGTAAGTGTTACAGATACCCTGTTCATGAAAGAAATTCATAGAATTTACTTTCATGAACACCAAAAACACCACAGTCCATGTAACAGAAAAAAAATTTTAAAAAGTGATAAAACAAATTTTAAATTTCAAAGAAATCTTTTCTTCACATTATTAAAAATTTTAAAATTACAAGTTATATTTATTTATTATTAACAGTTAAAAATCCAAATCATAGTTCTTATTTAAAAAAAAATTTGTTTGCCAAAATTTATTTTTAAATCAAATATTAGTTGCCACCAAAAAATCTAACAAAATTCAAATTATCAAAAAATCATGATTGCCAATTCAAAACAATCAAACATCAAAATCAAATGTCACAATCTAATATTACAATCAAATATTACTGAAAGATCAAAATTACACATCATTATCCATCATCAAGATTGTCAATCAAAAATTGTACACCATTGAAATTATTTAAGTATTAGAGTTTTCATTGTTCATCACTCAACATTGTTATTCCAATATTATTCACAAATCAAAAATTATACATCATTTACAAATCAAAATTCACTCGTTAATCAAAAATTACACATCATTAATCACCATGGCAACAAATAAAATTCACTTATCTCCAGCTTGTGGCAATTCTACACTCAATCATCCTTAATTGACACATTTTAAATAATCATTCACATCACAAATCAAATCCTTTACAAATATTTAAAATTTACATTTGCATTTACATACACTCATACAAATTTATCACACTATACCTGCATATCAAATTGTGAATAAACACCTTTCAAAATGGCAATGACCCCCTCTTAAACAACGTATATGGATCATTCCATCAGAGTGCAACAACCAGATAAGAAATGGAGAAAAATTAATTATATAGTAGAAAAAAAAATTAGTTTGTGATGGTGTGCGTCAGCAAACACCATCCTTACAGCTATGGAGGTTTATGACACCAACAAACATAAATCACTGATGTTCACCTTGGTAGGTGAACATCAGCTACTTGGCCGTTTTTTAAAGGACGCCGTACCTTGAAATCACCAGACATGACTCAACATTGCTATCTCTATGACCCGCAATGATGACGCGTTGGGCCATGCCTGGCTACAACACACAAACTTGGATTAAATTATCTATAAATTCACATAGTCATTCATTATACGAATATATACAACATTCTTATCTATCTATGTTATCATAAATTATCAACTAACACCCAACACAAGTATTAAGGCGTAGCAAGGTTCGTCGAAACATAGAATTTTCGCAGTTCCACCACATTATAGGTGCCTATCTCCTCTCCAGTCTCTATCTCCTCCAATACATAAGCGTTCTCCATCTTTCTCGCTTTTACCTTGTATGGACCTCTATACAATAGAAAAAACTTCTTTATCTCTTTCTTGAGATGCGATGATAAATAGTGATTCCTCACCAAGACCAAATCTCCTACTTCATAAACTATGGGTTTTTCATTCTTATCATGCAATCTTTTGCGTTGATCAGCCTTTAGCTTAAGATGTCTCCTTACCAATGCTAATCTTTCATCATTATCTATTTCACTTTCATCTGGACTTTCAACCAAATTTCTATATATTCTCGGACATTTCCGTTGATACATAATCTCATAAGGTGCAAAATTCGTAGAGTCATGTATTGAATAGTTTATACATCTTTCTATGAATGATACATAATCAGGCCATTTGTTATGCTGTTTGTTTACGTAGATCCGAAACATCCTTCCTAACTCCCTCATGCATCTTTCGCTGGGATTGCTTTGAGGATGATATACAGATGTGTGCCTAATATGAATGCCTTCCCATCCTAAAACATCGTACCATACATTTGATTGAAATTGACTGCCATGGTCACTTAGAATGACATTCGGTTTCCCTACTTC
>JAGFPH010004381.1:0-12626 GCA_018207615.1 Philaenus spumarius | reverse complement strand
GACTGTTCAAAAAGCTTTGTCTCACTTGCTCTACAACGTCGCCAGACATTGTTGACTGTCTGAGGATTTGTTGTGTGTTACCGAACATCCTGTTTCAATGAAACACTATTGCCACTGATAAATAGTAGGCCTACTGGGAGGATATTTACCATATTCTGTACGAAAATTATATTGCACAGGACCCGGACCCTTCAATCCAAAACGCACAGCGAGGACGCTCGGAACCGGCAAAGGCAGCCATCTTTGCTCCAACTGCAACTGCTGCTAACGCTTGCGGTGCCTCGATTCTGTACTAGCTTACCAAATGAGTCAAAACTTGATATATTTTCCTTCAACATGACACCAAGATTAAGTCTGTAAGTTGTTTGAATAAAGTTGTAAAGTCCTTTTTAATACACTCTGTATTTATTTCATTATTATTAGTTATACACTAGAATGTAGTTTATTTTGATATCTAGTGTTAAATTAATTCAAGTAATTAGAGATCAAAATTGTAATCAAAGTTTAGATTTTCAAGCTATCAGGCACTGGTAACAAAACAGGATGGGTTTTCACCTTTTAACCAAACTGAGAATACGGTGGAATTTATATTTTAATTGTTTAAAATTGTAAAAAAAAGTAGTTTTTCAATTCATTAATGACCACATTTCAGATTAAGGAATGCTGAGAGCATTGTAAAGGAAGTTGTTAGACTTGTTAGACTCTCTCCAACATCAGTCTGCCATATTCCTGAAGCTTTGAAATTCCTAGTCACAACCGAGACATTACTTAATGAAGCACCAGAGGTAAGAAGTATACAGTTAATACAATCATCGGACTTTCTGAATCCGGATTAGCTTAGCAGCCAAGCTATCGTGCTGCACTCTATATTAAAAAACAGCGCCAGCAGCGAGCACAATGCACAAGATACTGTACAATGCAGCAAGATTACTATCCAGATCATTAGTTCGTTAATTAGTTATGTATTGCCAAAATAATCGCAGCCTATGTCGAGTCTTTTGAGAACAATCGTGCAAACCAGACCTAAAATGGTTGATAAAGTCGAATTGATCATTGTTTAAGTTTTAAAGTATGTGAAGTAACTTTCAAGTACTACTTTCGACTGACTTTTACATTGTTAGCAATACCACTGTTATTACAGCGACGGTTTGAGATCGGTTTTTATACGTGCCACAGAACATCCTGGTAATGCTAACTTCCTTAACCCTACAACTCTCTTGGTTAAATGTTTGCAATGCCAAGCCATTTCGGTGCGTTTGCAAGCATATTTTCAAAAAATTGCCAAAACCTAGTAATTGTAAACCAATCCAAAACTGTTGCATAGCTTTTTTGTAGAGAAAGGTTCAAAGAATTCATATATGCCAGTAAAAAATTGTTTGATGTAGAGTTTACAAAGTTATTGGCTCAAGAAACAAAAAATGATCAGTAACGAAAGGAAAAAGTTCAACTTTAGGCCTACATAGAAAGTAGTAAACAGTTTTTGTAATTTTTTGCAAAATGTACAAAAGTTTAGTAATTTAGTTCTAAATAGAACTGTATAAAAATATTTATTAATTTCTTATTTTGAAAACCCCAGTTTTTATGTTCCTACTACAAAAATGTTAACAAAACTAGGCCTAGTTTGAATAGTAATTTAGCAATATATGCTTTGCCCAAAAATGAAATATTATTATATGAAAGTGTAGGGAATAAATCATAAAATTTATCTGTATACTTGTAAATTCTCATTTTGTAAACTTAGTTCACATTGTATTACTTGTTCCACAAAATTAGAATAAACTGTCAAAAGTACTCGCGGATCAAGTGGGAACAAGCCTTACACAGCGTTCTCAAGGGGGAGATTTGAATTCAACAAAAGTCGTTATTCCCACTGCTGTACAAATAACCTCTTACCAGTAAATTTACACCAAACGAAAGATTGAAGTTTGATCTACAAAACGGTATAGATATCTATACAAATATCGAATTGTAACAGATATCTCGAATGCAAAATGTGCTGTTTCATTGTTTGAAAACTGTCCAATTGCTAGGGTTTACAAAAACCTTTATATTTTCAAAACTATAAGAGTGACGTCTGATTGGGAGGCAGTTTTAGAAAGTTCAAATCATGATGAATTCAAAGGTATCTCTATATTATTGTCAAAATATTTCTGTCGAGCGGTATTGAGTTTTAGAGAAGTGACAAAGTTGAGTAATTTCTTTGTGTTTTACTTGCGCGGGATTAACTTTTCAGAAAACTGCAATTTTAAAACGATGATTACGTATGTAAATATAAGTTTTACAACAAATTTTTAAATACAAAAATTAAAGTTTAAATCATTTCCTACCCAACGGATTGAGTTTTATTGCGATTGGATGATTTTTAGTGGGTGAAATATTCAATACAAGTAGAGTTGTCAATTGAGTAGTGTGAGACCTAGGCCAAGCGCTATGACTGCTCAATCAATCAGTCTGACAGTACGAGGGTTAAGACAGTGATACCTTGTAATGAGTCTTAAGAGTACGTATATGGCTCGAAAACCAAGGCTTAGTCAACACAGTAAAAGTCACCAATTTCTAAATGCCGATATATTTTAGAAAGCCTATGAGCTCTACTTTACACCTGTGGTTTATTTATCTTCAGTTTTTAATTTCAGTTGGTGCACGTTCTGTCTTGGAGCCGTGTGTCTCCTGTCCAAGCCTTGTCCTATTTCTCTCGACAGTATCCGCCTCATCCGATCACAGCACAGTATGCTGTCAGAGTATTATCTACGTACCCTGCGGATGCTGTACTGTTTTACATCCCGCAGTTGGTGCAGTCTTTACGCCATGATACAGTAAGTTTAATATTATTCCTAGTTCTATTCCTCATGTAAACGTTGTTTTATTGGCTTAAAAACTGACATTGACGCCGTGCGCACTATCACAATGTAAGCGGTATGATCACTTTTTCGCTAATATAGTTTGTAAGAATATTTAACTTAATATAATGTCACAACTTACTGTCGTATTGTAAAACGACGGCCATTTCGGCTATTCAGCCATTATCAAGTTATTGGAGAAAATTCTTCTTTGTCATGGAATACTAAACACTTCACAAAAATATGGTCACAAACATTTAAATAAATTATCACACGAAAACATATTTAATAAAACCATTTCCAGTGGGCCCACTGGTTTTATTAAATGTGTTTTAATGTAATAATTTATTCAAATGTTTGTGAACATCTTTTTGTTAAATGTTCCATGACAACTTCCATGACAACAATAACTTTATAATGGCTGAATAGCCGAAACAGGCATCTTTTTACAATACGACAAGTGACTGCTGATAATGATAAGTTGTAACATTATATTAATTTATAACAGTAGTCGGAATGGCGAAAACTAAATAAATGAATATTTAACTCTTATTGTCTTTAGTTTCTTTTATCAATACATAAATGATGGTTAGCTGTAAGTAATAAAGGTACAATATAATACAATTGTACACACAGTTGCAGCAAGAGTGTGTTTGCATTCTGTTAACTACCTTGAAACCTGTAAAAGTGTGGGTGGGCATCATGGGCACCCATACCTATGGGCAGAGGGGGCCACGCCCCCCCAGCTCCCAGAGAAAGGAAAATATGTATATTATTAATTATAGTCAGTTATTATTATTTTTTAAGAGATTAACACTAAAATATGTTTTAAATGTTATGTGCCGTTTGATTTTACATATACTTATTTTATTTTTTACACGAGTTCAAGCATGAGCTGCTGGGTCACTGCTTGGTGCGACCTCTAGGAATGTTATAGGTCTTTGTGTATTCACTGACGGTGTCAAGGTACAGACTCGATGCTGTGTGGGTTAATATTTCACCTGAACAGCCAAATTAGCTTCCCAAATTTTAAAAGTTTTCTTGGGGAGGTCAAAAATATCCCTGGACTCCTTTTGCCCAAGGAGGGGAGGGTACTCCTTAACATGTTCACTGCTACGCAAATTTCGTATTTCTTATGCTAAGAGCTGACCTTTTATTTTTTATATTTATAGTCTAAATGAGTATAAATTACTTGTTTTTTAATTTTGAACCTTTCTACGTAATAATCACTAATATTTTAAAGAGGATGCACATGTGTGTCCATAGCACATAGGCTTAAAATTGGCGTGCGAAGCACGCAATGCTCTGTGTATTGAAAATTCTCCTAGTATGGGGGTTGGCGTGCGAATCACGCAATGCATTCTGTATTGAAAATACTCCCAACACGGGGGTTGGCATGCGAAGCACGCAATGCTCTGTGTATTGAAAATTATCCCAGTACGGGGGTTGGCGTGCAATGGACTGTGCATTAGCCGCTTCTCGTAGTGTTCAGTGTGAAGCTCACATGTGCGTCCTTAGCAGTGAACGTGTGCGTCCTTAGCCCCATACCATGGTCTAGACCGCCCCTAGAATATATCATATGGGCGCCCATGGTGGGCATGTTCCATAGTACTTACTAAGGACTATCTTCTGCAATTTTACAGACTTTTAATTGCATTGGATAGAAAGTACAATGTAGAGTTAAAATAAAAACTGTTAAATTGTATATTTGACTTAATTTAAAATTTTCAACAATACTAAACTTGATGGTGATGGCAAAATCTTTTTTCACTTTCCAGGAACTGTAAACAAATTTCTTTTAAAAATGTCTCTTCAGTTTTTTTTAGTTTTTGTGTTCAATAATAATATAGGCTGTCTAGCAACAGGGAAAACCTGTAAAAGTCAGGGAATTTTACTTTTCTGGAAAAATCAGGGAAAAGGCAGGGAATTTTTAGAAGTCTTAGACATTTCTGAATTTTTTTATATGTATATATTTTTTATATTAAGCTTTATTTAAATAAGTGTGATCTATTGATTTATCATTATTTGCATTTATAAAATTGTATTTGAATTATTTTATGCAGATACGCTTACAATTATTTAAATTTATTCCAGTTAATTTATCTTATCTTTACAATAACTTTATTTCCTCGGTGCTTTGCTGCGGTTCGTACGTGCGAACTCAAAATTAAGAAATATGTAGGGTCGCTAAAGTTTCTCAAATTTTCACGCCCCACATTGGGCGCCATCTTGAAACGGTCCAGGCGAACTCGCTCCAAGAACCCCTTCCGTTTGAACGATCACTGACCTACTTCTGTACCGATCAAATTCCTTGCTTATTTACGCAAATTTGATGTATCTAAATTGCATAAATTTTACTAAATATTTTCCACTTCTTATCACTATTTTCCTTACTCTAACATTCACATATATATAAGTTACGTTAAGGAATATTGTATAGCTTGTAATAAATATTAATGATGTTAGCATAAGTTTAGCAAAGTAAGCATAAGTAACTTGGAGAGGAGCTGAACCTTTGTAAGGCAGTCGTAGTTAGAAGCTCACTCCGTACACACCTAAATGTATATTAGATTGTACGTAATTTTGTTATAAATAGTTTAACTGCATATTAAATGGTTTATAATAAAATAAAAGGTTTTTATTAATAGTTAAACGAATATTAATTGTTTTTTAAAAACCTAAACGTTCGGAAACGAAACGTAACTGGCGCAGTCGGTAGGACCACAACAATTCGGAAATTAGAAAACAACTCTAATTTCTCAGTTTCAACTGTTAACCGAAGAAGCGGACGTCTTGAATTTCAGTGCACATGAGTATTCGAGATACTGCAAACACACAACGGAACTTCTAGTTCGAGCGGATATCGTACCAGCAAGTTCAAGAAGAGGGCATCTCGCCATCACACCGACGGAGGGCATCTCGCCATCACACCAACGGAGGGCATCTCGCCACCAAACAACGGAAGAAGAAAAAGCAACACAACACTCCACGAAAAAGTGAAAAGTGAAAGTGATAACAGTTTTCCCAAAGAATGAGCATATATTTGTGAATTCTGTAAGTAAAATCAATTATTAAATAACTATAAATATTAGACATTAATATTTAATTAATCAAAAACAAATAATCTTTTAATTAATTATTCAAATACTATTTAATAAGAATAACAATGGCAACCCCAACACTTAAGAAAGAATATTTAGATATGATCCCCGAGTATAGCGGAGATGCTGCTATGCTTAGTCGATTTGTTTCTATATGCGATAAAGTAGTTGCAAAGTTTTATGTATCCGAAAATCCAGAAGATTTTCAGAATGAATATTTGTTTTCTTCAATATTAGCAAAGCTAAAAGGACAAGCTTTAGATGTAGTTGTAAGTTCAAATACTTATTCATGGGTAGATGTTAGGAAAACATTATTGACAAGTTACCTTGATAAAAGAGATTGCTTTACATTAAACTTGGAAATGTCAGAATTAAAACAAGACTATAACGAATCCCCATTCAAATTCTATGAACGTATTCAAAAACTATTAAATTTACAAATTGCATTTTTTATGAATAAGGAGCCTTCAGCTGTAGATGTTTTATGCATATATGTACAGAAGTTAGCACTAAGAGTTTTACTAAGAGGTTTACAAGAACCGTTAGGATCTCTTATGCGTACTAAAAATCCAACTAACCTAGAGGAAGCATTAAATATGTTTGCAAATGATTTTCAGTTTAAAAACAATAAGTTATATCAAAATAACAGACCTATGTTAAGCAAACCTAATCAAATACAAAAGCCTATCCAACAAAAGACTTACCAACCTAAACAACCACCTTACCAAAATACCCAAAATCCATATTTAAATAAACCTTACCAACAACTTCAACCAAAACCACAGTTTTACGCGAATCAACAGCAAAAACCTAATACGAATTACCAACAAAATCAAAGACAATACAAGCCTACACCAATGAGTATTTCGACAAGACAGACGGATAATACTGTTAGGAACACTAGAATGTACCAATTAACAGGGAAATCGACAGAAAACATGTCAGAAGATTGTTTTCAAAATTTTGACCAAAGTGACGAAAATTTCGTAGAAGATCTTGAAACTAACGAACCTTTACAGGAACAATTTAACACATTAAGTTTAGATGACGGAGACAATGTAATTGAGGAAGAAGATTATTTTTTAGGAGCTACCAGCCTCGGAATAAATTCAAAATAATGAACATTCATAATGAAAATAATGAATTACCATATATTTTTGACCCCAAAACTAATTTTAAAATATTAATTGATACAGGAAGTACAAAATCATTTATAAAGAAAAACTTAGCTTTTGAAATGTATAAAAACACATTGAAACAAGAACCATTTGAAGTATCAACGGCACATGGTGTCTCAAGAGAAAAATATAGCTGTAAATTACCTTTACTAGGAAAGAAAGAAACGAAATTCTATCTATTTAATTTCCATAAAGATTTTGACTTATTATTAGGATTAGACAACATGAAAGATTTAAAATTAAGTTTGGACTTTATAAACAATAGATTAAAAACACCAGATAAAGAAATATGTATACTTTACTTCAACACAGAAGAAACAGAATGTAAACAAAAACTTAAACCTAAGTCTAATATTAAACCTAATGTTGACAAAAACGTAAACAGTTACGTAATACAAGCAAGAAGTAAACAAGTAGTTAAGATTAAAATAAAAAATATTCAAAATGGACAGGGAATAATTCCATACACATATTCGGATTGGAAATACCTCAGTGTATAGTAGATATTGAAAACGGTGAAGCTTTTTGTCCCATAATTAACAATTCAATGGAAGACATGAAAATTACTCCAAAACCATTAGAAATTGAATCTTTAAATGACTTTAAAATTTTCGACACATACACTAATAATAATTGTAACAAGGAAATTAATGCAAATTTTAATTCAATAAATTATAAGAAGAATACATTGGATATGAGTAAAATTAGGACAGAACATATGAATTCGGAAGAAAAACACGAAATATTAAAATTAATAAAAGATTATTCAGATATCTTTCATATCGAAGGAAATGATTTAACTTTTACAAATCAAATAAAACACGTAATTAGAACAACTGACGAAATTCCAGTTTATACAAAAAATTATAGATATCCAGAAATTTATAAAAAGGAAGTAAATAATCAAATTGAAGATATGTTAAAACAAAAAATAATTCAACCTTCAAAATCCCCTTGGAACAGCCCAATTTGGATAGTACCTAAGAAAGCTGACGCTTCAGGAAAACAAAAACTTCGTTTAGTTATTGATTTTAGAGGATTAAACTCAAAAACAATAGACGATAGATTTCCTTTGCCAAATATTACAGATATTTTGGATAAATTAGGAAGATCACAATATTTCACAACACTAGATTTAGCATCAGGTTTTCACCAAGTAGAAATGGATACAGGTAGTATTGAGAAAACAGCTTTTTCCACAGAACATGGACATTTTGAGTTTTTAAGAATGCCATTCGGGTTGAAAAATAGTCCACCCTTATTTCAAAGAATAATGAATAATATTTTGCGAGGAAAACAAGATGAAATTTGCCAAGTCTATTTAGATGATTTAATTATATATTCAACAAGCTTGCAAGAACACATAAATCGATTAAAACAAGTTTTTGATAGATTAAGAGAAGCAAACTTTAAAGTACAATTGGATAAAACCGAGTTTTTACGAAAAGAAGTAGCATACCTAGGACATATCGTTACACCAGAAGGAGTTAAACCAAACCCAGACAAAATAAAAGTTATAAAAAATTACCCTATATCAAAAACAACTAAACAAATAAAAGGATTTCTAGGACTTGTAGGATATTATAGAAAATTTATAAAGGATTTTGCAAATATTACAAAACCTTTTACTAAATGTTTAAAGAAAGATGCAAAAATAGATATAACTAAGCAAGAGTATATTGATTGTTTTGAACAATGTAAAAATGTGCTATGTAATGAGCCGATATTACAATACCCCGATTTTGAAAAAGAATTTATATTGACAACAGACGCAAGTAACGTTGCAATCGCAGCCATATTAAGCCAAGAAAAGAAAGGAGCTGATTTACCAATTGCTTACGCCAGCAGAACTCTAAACGGTAGTGAAATTAATTATTCCACCATTGAAAAAGAATTACTAGCAATTGTATGGGCAACCAAATATTTTAGACCCTATTTGTTTGGAAGGAAGTTTAAAATATACACCGATCACAAACCGCTACAATGGCTATTTTCCGTAAAAGAACCAAATTCTAAATTATTAAGATGGAGACTAAAATTAGAAGAATTCGATTATGAAATTAAATATAAAAAAGGAAAGACAAACCAAAATGCAGACGCACTTTCCAGAATTCAATTAAATGTAACTTAAAAGAAATTAGCAAATAATGGTAAAGAAATTGACCCAGCTTTAGAAAGACCGAGTAATGAATTAATTGAACCATATTTCCCGGAATTCGATGATTTACCATCAATGGTAGTAAATCTGGACGAAGAAGAAGACACGGACCAGACCATTCACTCTAATTACGAAGGAAACACGCAAGTGGAAATTCCTATATCAGAAGAACCAGTAAACTACGGAAAAAATCAAATCATACTTTCATTAGTTAAATTTCAACCAAAAAAAGTAATAATTCAAAAATTCTTTGGAACATTAAAAATGAAACTATTAGTTGAAATTTCGGAAAATAACTTGGAACAAGATGTAATTAACTTTGTTAAGGAATACTTAGTACCTAATGTAAAATATAATTTATACTTTGAAAATGATTTTTATGAAAAATTCGCTGCATGTGTATCAAGAAACTTTAGGTATTCTCAATTGAATTTAGTAAAAAATAATGTGAAATTATTAGATGTAATTGACCCTGACGAAAGACAAGAAATCATAAACAATTATCATGTTAGTAAAACTAATCATAGAGGTATTACAGAAACTTGTAGTCAAATAAAACGTAAATATTATTGGCCTAACATTAAAGATAGCGTACAGGAAGTTATAGACAACTGTGACGTTTGTTTACAATCTAAGTATGAAAGAGTCCCATTGAAAACAGAATTAACTCTTACACCTACTCCATCAAGACCAATGGAATCATTATCAATTGACACTGTGACATTTGATAAGGCAAAGTTCATGACAGTGATAGACTCATTTTCAAGACACTTGCAAATGTATCAACTTGTAAGTCAGCATGCGACAGAGATATGTGACAAGCTAATTGACTATTTCACTAGCTACGGCATTCCAGAAGTTATCATCTCTGATAACGGAACTGAGTTTAATAATAAAGTTATTAAAGAGCTAATGGATTCACACAAGATAGAGATTCACTTCACAAGCACGCAACACCCAGCCTCTAACGGACTATGTGAACGGGTTCATTCTACTCTAGTTGAACACATTAGACTTTTAAATAATCAACCAGAATTTAAAAATGATACCATTACAAAGAAAATGAAGTATGCCGTCATAGCATATAACAATACAATTCATTCTGTTACAAAATTAACACGTGTAGAAATATTATTTGGACATATAAAGGTAAACTCGATTTTTGACATAAATTTGGAAAACAAGATTATTAATGATTTTATAAATTCACACAAAGAAAAAACTAAAAAGTTGTATGAACATATAAGGGAAGTAAAAGTCATAAAATCAAAGAAAATATTCAAAATAAAAGAAATGTAAATAAAGAACCACTTCCGGAAATTCCTCAAGAAGTTTACGTAAAAAACTTACAAAAACAGAGTAAAACAAAAAATAAATACAACAAAGAAGAAGTTATTTCAGTTAACCCAGAAAGGAAAACTGTGAAAATTAAGGCTAGGCATTTTAATACAAAAAAGAAAATACACCTGTCAAACATCAAGAGACCTAGGAAGAAAGGAAAACCCTTTAATAATTCAAAAACCTCTCCTGTTCCAGGTACATCGCATTGCTCAGAGTAACTACAATAAATGGAGTTGAAATTAGGAATATCACTAATAACATAGGAGTAATCCCGATTGAACTTGGTCCAGCAAGACTTAAAACATCCTACCATACCTTTGTCCATAACTATAATTTAGAAAACTTTATTATTCAGTTAGATAAGATTGATAATTATTATAATGAAGTGTTAATGTTTTTTGATTTAAATTGCCAGCATTGTAATGCAAGTATATATACAAAAGTAGAGTTTACAACAGAAAATAGTGATAAGATTAGAGATATGATGAATTATTTTAAGTATATTAATCACACAAATGATGTACTAAAAGAAAAATTAGAAATTATTATGCTTAAAAAACCAAGAACAAAAAGAGGTCTTATTAATGGTTTAGGATCAGTTGTAAAATTTATTACAGGAAACTTAGACTCTTATGATGGAGAAAAATATGAAAAAATGATAGAAGACTTAAAGAATAATCAAAATAATATGATAAATCAATTTGACTCTCAGTATTCTATTAATGTAAAAATTATAGAAGAATTTAATAAAACAATGAAAACCATTGAAAATAATTTTGATGAATTACATGACAGATTGTTGATTGTACATGAAAAAGTCAGTGATGAAATAAAAACTGAACAATTTAGAAATATTCTAAATCAATTAAATATTGTGTATAATGTTATGCTACAATTAGCACAAGATATTGAAAATTCATTAACCTTTTGTAAATTAGGCACTTTGCACCCAAGTGTAATATCTGCACACGAATTGTTTGAGGAAATAAATAAGATAAAATCTTATTATAAAGGAAGATTACCAATAGATCTTAAAATAGAGAATATTTGGGAAATTGAAAATTTATTGGAGATAAATTGTAAAATTAGTTCTAAGGAAATAATATACTTTATTAATCTACCAATTGTTGAACCAATAGAATACACTTTGTATAAACTAAACTCTGTACCTACTTTGTATGAATCGAATTATATGACAATAATTCCTGTCGTAAAACATGTATTAGTTCATAAGACAATGTCAGGTGAAACAATAATGTTAGGATTAGATCATAAGTGTAATGACAGAATTCACAATGCCCAAATATGCTCATTCACCCAAATTACTCATCAGGACCTTACATGTGAACATTCAATTATAAACTTTGGTACCCCAAATAAATGTAACTATGTAAATTTAGAAATAGAAGAAAACATTGTTAACTGGATTCCTGAAATTGAACAATATTTATTAATATTTCCTAAAAAGGAAACAATTAAATTAATTAATGTAAAAGACACTACTGAAATGTCTATGTATGGTATTTATCTATTACATATAAATAATAATGATGAATTTATTGAATATAATAATCATGTACTTATACATTCAACAAATATTAATACAGGGCATCCAAAAATTCTGGATGCTACAGACTTTAAGTTACAGGCAGACCAACAGCCAGATTTCTCTATCAAACTGCAGAGACTGGACTTAGACGAAATTGAATTACACAAAATTTCAAGGATAAACAAGGCTATTGAGCTAACATCTGATTTAAACATATGGACTATGGTCTTGTATAGTATCATGGTACTAGTGATAATACATGTCATATAGCTATTATAAAGGTATGATATCGACTTCAAGGGAGTTGATACATCGCCCTACCCAGATGTCTCAACCTACCCCCGAAGTTCTCTTTAGGGATGGAGGAGTTACGTTAAGGAATATTGTATAGCTTGTAATAAATATTAATGATGTTAGCATAAGTTTAGCAAAGTAAGCATAAGTAACTTGGAGAGGAGC
>JAGFPH010004380.1:107101-120194 GCA_018207615.1 Philaenus spumarius | reverse complement strand
AAAATACCCAAAAAAAGTGGGCGTGGCTTGGGTTAGGAACCAAAAAGGCCCAAAAAAATACCCAAAAAAAGTGGGCGTGGCTTGGGTTAGGAACCAAAAAGGCCCAAAAAAATACCCAAAAAAAGTGGGCGTGGCTTGGGTTAGGAACCAAAAAGACCCAAAAAAACACCCAAAAAAAGGGGGCGTGGCCCAAGGTCAATGACCTTCCCCCACTCCATTTTACGCCAAAGTATCCCAGACTCTACTCATGCATACTGATATTTAGATTTACTTGATTAAACTACAACGTACAATACACATGGATGCAGTAGGTTACAGCCTTACTCTCTTGTGAGCTTGATCTGATCTATTAAATAAGAAAACTATGAAGGTTCAACAAAAATACTTTACTCTAACAAAGCACGCAATGCATTGCGTATTGAAAATCCTCCCAATACGAGGATTGGCGTGCAATGCACTGTGCTTCGGCCGCTTCTCATAAAGTTCAGTGTCAAGCTCACATGTGCGTCCTCAGCAGGGAACGTGTTAAAAGGGTTTAAATTAAAATCCTCGGTTCTGACCTTCCCCCCCCCCCCCCGAAAAGTATTCATGGCTACGGCCTTGCCTTGGATTCTATATTACGAAAAAATGAGGCTAAATTTGTATTACTATGTTTCATTAGATTGTGCAAATTCCAAATAACAAACAAAACAGTTTCATTTTATGTTCATTCTGTCAAAGCTTTTAATTAATTTCCCTGAAAAAACTAAAGTAAAATAAAATGCAAAGTAATAGCTGACAAATTAAATTTGCGCTCAAACGGCATCCACTTTACTTTTATTATTATTACATTACGTTGCCAAAAGAGAAAACAACATTGCATGGACCATTACTTTTTCTATATTAGTCGCAAAATTACATTTCTAGGTCTTTGCAACACAATTACATACTAAAGCAGCCATACTCTTACTGTGGGAATTACGAAATACAATTACTGTACACCGCCAGGAAGGCACCACGACAAGGGACAATAGTTGATCACGTAATATTCATTTATGCGGCGAAACACCCCAAATAACGTTGAACCCAACATGCTTCGACCCAGCATGCTTTCTACTTCAATCCGCCATGTACAGAGAAATACAGTCACGCACTTTCGTGAACTAATTTATTAGGGGTTTTTAATATTTGTAATTTGATAACATTGTGTTTAAAAAATCTTCGTTTGTGTATGTTTTGCCGAATATGATATTTAAAAATAAATGGTATCAGTTAACTGACACAAACTTTCTCCCAACTTACTGTAGTCAAAATAATATTTTTTTAATCATTTATTTACTACTTTTTAAAACAAAACAAAAAAAATAATATTCTACCTACGTCAATCGTATAAAAAAAATATTGTCCCAGGCGGGATTCGATCGCGCGACCTTTGAATTAGTGGCCGTGCTCGCTACAGTTGTGCTACCTCGTGCGGCCGTCGCCGCGATGCTAGATTGACAACATAAACTTGTTTATTTTTTAACATTTCCCCATAATTATAAAACGCCGAAGTTTTGATAAAAGCGGGTGGTGTCATTTTGTTTGGCATCTTAAGCACTATAAATACTGAAAATTTGATCAAAATCGTTAGAGCCGTTTTTGAGAAATTTGCATTTTTGTCGTTTTTTATGGGTTTTTAGGGGTAAATTACCCTTAAAAATAAAAAATTCCAAAAAATGAAAAAAACGCCTGGAGATATTAGGGTTTAGTACCTACATACCAAATTTCATGAAAATCGGACCAATAGTGTCCTCTCTGGTCGTGTATACATACTGACACACTGACAGACAGACACCACGTTAAAAACACTTTTTTGGGTTCAGGGAGCACCAAAACAAAAAATTCCACTAAAAATATTTTTGGGTTCAGGGAGCACCAACACAGATAATTGCACTAAACAATTTTTTGGGGTTCTGGGAGCACCAAAACAGATAATTCAACTGAAAATTCAAATTCGAACATTTTTACGAAAACAATACTTTCTCCATATACTACGTATAGGGTGGAGAAAGTAAAAATTGATTGTTTGTTTTTAACACACGTGTCTTTAAAGGTGATTTTTAAGAACAGACCACAAATTAAAATAACACAAATAAGGACTAATTATTACTAATTTATTACGAATATTTTTAGGATATAGTATCAATAAAAAAATTACAGGGAGTCTCCCAACCTATCTACCAAACTGTACCATGTTATTCAGCAGGTCAACACTAGCAAACAATACAATACAACGTTTGTGTTCGATCTTGCTTAGTTTAGAAGGTGTCTGTATTATGCGTTTTCTATTATCTCGTGGACCGTTTAAGATAAGCTCATGCAACTCAGCACGGCTTTTTAACACATTGGTGTACACAAATGCGTAAAATTATATTTTGCTGGAGTTATCCGTTGCAAGATGGCGGTGGTTAAAACTTTTCAAAGGTGAATGCATAAAAAGCCAAATATTTTACGAAAAAAATGTCGATACGAAAAATGAAGACAATTTAAAGGCAGATAAAACGGTGTTTTTTTTCATTATTGAGTCAAGGCTATCTGAGAAAATGCACTAATTCTGGCTGAAAGACGTTCTCGGTGATTACTACGTACCCAGCATAGTTAAAGAAACCTTGAGTATAATACACAATACATAAAAGATATACTAGTGGACATTGCAATGCTTCGCTATTGCATGATTTAATTTTAAGGGTGGTTATACCATTTCATCCCTTTGCCTTAAGTAATCGAATTGCAAATACTTTTGTACATCCCTTAAAATTAATATTTCATATTACATAATTATAACTTTATAGCTTGAGAAGTTCAGTGACACACACACACACACACACGTTCAGAAAATGTAAGATTGCCACATCAAAAATATCATTATTTCTCAACTCTAATGGCGCTAAAATGTACCTTTTACCAAAAAAATAAGATCCTTAAAATATCAGGTCATAATACTACTCCAATTACCCAAAGTTAAAAGGTTTTAAAGTTGGCTTTCTGAAGTTACAACTTTCCCATTTATAGTTTGATTATTGCAGCTCGAGCATTACTGAAGATGGCGACTTTGTCGTTGAAACGCGTTTGTGTTAATAAACGTATTAGTTGTGAGGTTCCGTGTTCAAGTTTTGTTCTATCAATACAACTTCCCCAATAATTGAATGTTTGTCAAAAATGTCCACCCTTTAAACGCTAAATAAAAATATCGTTTTTAACCTTTCAACCCCCCCCCACCCCCTTCCGGAGTGGAGAAATTGGTTGAATTTTTATTCTCCAATGTTTATGGTAAAAAGAACCTTTGTGCAAAATATGACACCTGTAGTAATTCTAACAAAAGACTTATTAGTAGACAAGGCTAGCCGATTGCCCCAACATGGGCTCTTATGGGACTACGTTATTTTCAGCGAGTTGCGACAGATGACGACACCATATGTTCTTTATGATGTGATATGCACCGTCTTCCGACTGATGATAAAATATTATGAGATAAAATATAAAACAATGTGATATAGTGTATAAAGAAATCATATTAACTTGGACCTTGCAATTGTGGGGGCAGTATTGCATTCTGACAAATGAAAATATATATTGTGTTATAGTGTATAAGGAAATCGTATTATAATTTGTCGTCTAATATCAGTGCAATACCTCCTTCTCAGTTCATACTTTTCCCTATACACTACAACACAATGTTATATATTTTATAAAACATTATATTATTATTATCATCCGACAGAGTTCGGTGCATATTACGTCATCAAAATCATATGGAGTCGTCATCTATCGCAACTAGGTGCAAATAACGCAGTCCCACAAGAGCCCATGTTGGCTCGCTATGTCTACTCTTATTATTATTATTATTATTACAATTACTACAAGTATGTGACCAGTAGGAAAGTGTGATTACACTGAGATAACTTTTAGTCACATTTTAATTTTCCCGAAGATAAATCTTACATTAGTAACAGAGAAACTACTTACGTCTTGATTGAATGGATACGTTTTAAACTAGAAATACAAAAAAAAAAAAAACCGTAAGCAGCACTGCCGCATTGCAATAGCCGAATTTTCTTATCAGGGAATAACTAGTATTATATAATGAGAGTTTTCTATGAGTTTTGTTCCTTGTTCCGGAAACTGTTCCAAATATACCTTTGCACAGGATTATAGTAAATTTAATTCGAATGATATAGCTCACTAATTGCATTCGGGTTTATGAGTGGGAGAAATTGCGTAATTACCTTACATTGATAAAGAAAAAAAATGTATCGGGATCTTCCTATCAATTTTGTTCCTTGTTCCGGGGACTGTACCTGAATTACCTTTGCACAGGATTGTATTAAATTTAATTGCCTTTCGAAAGATATAGCTTAAAAACTGCACACTGGCTTATGAGTGGGAGAAATAATGCAATTTCCTCGCTCTTACTTTGCCATTTTGGTTTGAATCAAACAAGTGGCCATTTTATGTAAAATCGAAAAATAAAAATATCAGTGTCTGGGACATCCTACAAGGACCCTTCCACTGAAATGTCAGCTATTTCGAAGCATATTTACTACCATTTTATCAAGGTGGGAAAACCCCATATACTTATATACCCTTAAATACCTATCCAAAAACAATTAATCGGTATAACTCCGGTATAACTTAAAAAAGTGTATCTGAAGAATACTACTAGGACCCTTTCACCAAAAAATCAGCAATTTTGAATCATATTTACTACCACTTATCAATCCGGGAATAAAAAAAAAATATATATATATATATATATGTATAAAGTAATGAATTTTGGGTATCGTCTCCAAATGGTCTGAAACGGATAGAAACGATGTTTTATCCTCCTCCGACGAACCGTCTTCAAGTTGGGTCGAGTGTAATAGCTCTTATTTTCTTCAAAAATTCGGCTAAAAAACCTTTGTAAACAGATTCGTTGCAAGGTAGCCTCATTGCGTAATTTATTTCTGGCCTACATAGACTATAGTCACCGTCATGATGGCAGCATTAATATTCATCTACACAGCAGGACGCAGGCACAATGTACACGCTGATGAAATGTTGTTGGTTTTGTACAGAATAAATCTCCAGCGTTGATGTTCTAGGCAGGAGTTGTAAGTAGTAATGGGTGTGAAACACTACACTCGTTTTCACAGTTCAGTTTTTTCAAATAAATCCTCAGTAAATTTAAAGTCATCATGTTTTTGCCAATCGATGAAATACATTAAGCTACTAAAAGCCATGTAAATTTCACCAATATATTTTAAACTAGGGGAAACATGAGATGTAAGTTATTTTGTAAAGCACATGTGGTTTGGACTAAACATTATTTCTTTCCTACTTCCTTCATTTTAATTCGGCTTTAAGCTTAATTGGCTACACCAATTACTTTAAAAGTTAATTAACTTCTATATTTTTGTGGCAGACTAGACATAAAAACTGAGTTTGTATTGAATTAAACAAGCAGATGGAACTGTAAACACGTACTTTGAAAATTTAGAGGAAAACATTTCATTTTAATAAAATGGCCAATTTTAGAAAAGTAATTGTTATGTACGTACGTCTTCAAACATTTTCTGAATTCTATTATGTATGTCAAATTAGTCAGTTTACCCTCGTCGTGTGTATCTGAAATTGTTTTACGACTTTCTCACTTGTGAGAGACAAACTTTTACGACTGTCTTACTTGTGAGAGACATAGATTTACGACTGTCTCACTTGTAAGAGACATAGTTTTAAGGCTCTTCTTTACCTTGAAGAAAACTCCCGAGTGTACTGTATGATTTCAATGCAAAAGGCCTGACTCAAGCCGCAAAATCGTTGAAACATGGATTCGTAATACCGTGTTTCAGATTCTATTTATAAATTAATAATCTGGGAAACTACTTTAAGTTATAAAGAAGGCTTTATATTTTTTACGTGTTACCTTAAAATATGGAAATTATTGCTTAAAACTCACAAAAAATGCGTTAAAAATAATCGATTTTTACTCATTTAAACTGTTGATTAAAAGGAGGAGATGCAGACGATTTCTTTCAATTATGAGGTATAAGACAAAAGCACAATGCCTTTAAGAACAATTTAAGATGTTTCACAACTTTTTAGGTTAAAAACGGCGTCCGAAACACGGTAATACGAAGTGCATATTTTTGCTGTTTTACGCAAGGTATAGAAGACCCTTAAGACTATCTCACTTGTGAGAGACATAGTTTTACGACTGTCTCACTTGTGAGAGACATAGTTTTACGACTGTCTCACTTGTAAGAGACATAGTTTTGAGACTGTCTCACTTGTGAGAGACATAGTTTTACGACTATTTCACTTGTGAGAGACATAGTTTTACGACTGTCTCACTTGTGAGAGACATAGTTTTACGACTGTCTCACTTGTAAGAGACAGTTTTGAGACCGTCTCACTTGTGAGAGACATAGTTTTAAGACTGTCTCACTTGTAAGAGACATAGTTTTAAGACTGTCTCACTTGTAAGAGACATAGTTTTAAGACTGTCTCACTTGTGAGAGACATAGTTTTACGACTGTCTCATATGTGAGAGAGATAGTTTTACGACTGTCTCACTTGTGAGAGTCATAGTTTTACATCATTGTGCATTACATGCATACTGATATTTAGATTTTCTTGATTAAAATACAACACATGAATGCAGTAGGTTACAGCCTTACTCTCTTGTGAGCTTGATCTGATGCATTAAATAAGAAAACTATGAAGGTTCAACAAAACACGCAATGCATTGTGTATTGAAAATACTCCCAATACGGAGGTTGGCGTGCGAAGCACGCAATGCACAGTGTACGGCCTTGACAAGTGGAATCGTATATGCAATTAAACTTAAATTCTGACTTATAAAAATAAAAAAAATAAAATAGATAAACATATGAAGACAAAAAACCATCTTATCCCCAACACAATGTACGCTGGTTATAAAAATTAAAGTTGGCAGTTGAAGTATATTAACGGTTTCTGCTTACTCTGCACATCTGACATTTTCCCCATCCTGTATTCGAAGACATCGTTAGCTTAGAGGTTTTCTTTAATCCTTCGAGATCATTAAGAAAGCTCCTAGCTGAACAAAATAAAACGTCTTTCCATTCATACTTGCCGTAAAATTTATTATTCATCTCAAAACTCAATTGTATCCATGTTTACACATTTAAAAAGCAACATGCTTTATGATTACCTCAAATACTTTGAACATATTATAATGTGACTATTTACGTCATCTATACTAATATTATAAAGAGGTTTGCGCCATTGTTTTTCTTTTGAAATTTCACATTGAGGTGATGTGTCATATGACCATCATCTCATTTAAAATAATAAAGTTAAATCCAATATGGCGGAACCAAGATGGCGGACCAAAATTTCAAAACCACCAAAAAGTAGGATTTTTAAAACTGTACAGGTTAGCATAAGTTTCTACCGCCAAAAACGTCCCAGTTGCGCAATATAAAGCCGTTTCCATACTTAAAAATCACCCTGTATATGTGAAGGCATATATAATTTTTAAAGGCACCCCGAAACGTGTTCTGGGGACCATGATCGGTGCTCATTGACCACTCCCGTCCTTAGGTCTCATCATAGGAGTCGCTGAAATAGCTCATCTATCCTATGGGAATTCACTAATAAAAGATGACAAGATATCGGTGTAGTAAACTGAATGGTCAAAGCTCACTTGTGTGGGGTTGGTGAATTTGAAGCCGCAGTAACTTCAATGAAGGAGGGGGAAGGAAATAGCCAACATTATTGTGGCAAGAAACGGTTGCAGTATTCATTTTATAGCAGCTAATACAATTGTCGTAACGTCTATACCACTACAGTAGGGAGTAATGTATATATAAACATTCTATATATATAAAAGCAAAATACCACTCACTCACTCACTGACTCATTCATCACGATTTCTCAAAAACTACCGGACGGATTGAAATGAAATTTGGTATGTAGCTTTCTCCAGGGCCATAGGTGCTCACTAAGAAAGGGTTTGAAAAAATTCGAAATTTTAGGTGGGATTTGGGGGGATCAAAGTTATTAAAAAACGATTTCTTCAAAAATACCGAACGGATTGGAATGAAATTTGGTATGTACATTCCTCCAGAGCCATAGGTGCTTACTAAGAAATGGTTTGAAAAAATTCGAAATTTTAGGGGGATTTTGGTGGATCAAAGTAATTAAATCACGATTTCTTCAAAACTACCGAACGGATTTAAATGAAATTTGGTATGTAGCTTCCTCTAGGGCCATAGGTGCTCACTACGAAAGGGTATGAAAAATTTCGAAATTTTAGGAGGGGTTTGGGTGGATCAAAGTTACTAAAATCATAATTTCAGATCTTTTATTATTATGGCAATAGTTCTTTTATTATTTAGGATCTATATATATAAAAGCCAAATACCACTCACTGACTGAACACTTAAAAATAATACAATTACGTTTAAAAGACTGAAAATACCAACCACCGCAACGCCATACGGGTCAGCTAATCTATATATAAACATTCGTTTCATAAACGTAATTTATATAAATTCCCAATGTATATTTTTAACTGATGTTGAAATCTCAAAAATAAAGTGTAGGCTTGGTCTGTTATTCCAGATGCATTTTTAATTTTGATTGTTTTTGTTTTTACATCAATTGCGTCCCAGTATAAATATAATAATTCAACCACGCAGCTGAACCACTGACGTTAGTTGAGCAAATGAATAAAATTAATGCTCGGCAGACCCAGAAACCATTTTGAATTTCAACTCCTAAAAGAGTAATGTTGAACGCGCAACAAGATTACTGGACCAGGTAAACATTGTGAGTATGTAATTTTCAAGGTTAGTACAGTCCAAAATGTGGACATCATTTAGTTTTTTAAGTTTGTCTAAATTGTCACACGGACAAAAACCAGTTGGATTTGTTTTTGTTAACGAACTCGTCTGAGCGACTTAGACAATCAACGTGTGTACCAAATTTGGACCAAATCGGGCGTAAAAATGCGGCCGCTAGAGTGCGAACACATATATTAAATACAAAACTTCGTGCTGCAGCAGTTGCAGTATCGTACATTTTAATTAATAAACGGTATCAGTTAACTGACACAAACTTTCTCCCAACTTACTGTAGTCAAAATAATATTGTTTTTAATCATTTTATTTACTACTTTTTAGAACAAAACAAAAAAATAATATTCTACCTACGTCAATCGTATAAAAAAGTTATTGTCCCAGGCGGGATTCGATCGCGCGACGTTTGAATTACTGGCCGTCCTCGCTACCGTTGTGCTACCCCGTGCGGCCGTCGCCGTGATGCTAGATTGAAAACATAAACTTGTTTATTTTTTAACATTTCCCCATAATTATGAAACGCCGAAGTTTTGATAAAAGCGGGTGGTGTCATTTTGTTTGGCATCTTAAGCACTATAAATACTGAAAATTTGATCAAAATCGTTAGAGCCGTTTTTGAGAAATTTGCATTTTTGTCGTTTTTTATTGGTTTTTAGGGGTAAATTACCCTTAAAAATTAAAAATTCCAAAAAATGAAAAAAACGCCTGGAGATATTAGGGTTTAGTACCTACATACCAAATTTCATGAAAATCGGACCAATAGTGTCCCCTCTGGTCGTGTATACATACTGACACACTGACAGACAGACACCACGTTAAAAACACTTTTTTGGGTTCAGGGAGCACCAAAACAAAAAATTCCACTAAAAATATTTTTGGGTTCAGGGAGCACCAACACAGATAATTGCACTAAACAATTTTTTGGGGTTCTGGGAGCACCAAAACAGATAATTCAACTGAAAATTCAATTTCGAACATTTTTACGAAAACAATACTTTCTCCATATACTACGTATAGGGTGGAGAAAGTAAAAAACAACGACGTAAAAATAGAAAAGATTGGTTAAGGGATGGATAAAAAGAAGACAACAACTGGACGCTTATTATACGTTTTCTTTAATTTTTAATGTGCGCTTTAATTTTTCTTATATCCATTACTATATCCACACGCCAACCCCGTTGGAACATTCTATACACATAATGTTGTTATATTTGTCTTTATAATAAAGGTGTAGGATTAATAACAACCTCAAAGCTAAGAAGGAAAATAATGTTAAATGTTTAATCAAATTATTTCGTATATTTTATAACAGCAGTTATAATACAAGTTAAAAGAACCAGCAAGCCTAATACGCTTTAATGAAAACCTAACCTAAAAGTTAGAAATACAAATAATTGCTTCAAACTTTGAAATCATCTGGAAATAAACAGCTGTTTTATCTGTTATTTTATTAAATCGGTCGCTATGGTAATGAATGTAAATACATTTAAGAAATATGTTTTGTTGATTCATCAGTCTAGCTCTAACCCAATAATTTTTTTCCGACTAAATTTACAAATATCGAAATAAAAATATTTTTTTCAAAATGAAATTTATTATAGCCTATGTATGCTCCTAGACTATTGTTACTCAAGGATCGTGTATATTTTTATTAGTAAAACTATTTTTTCAAGCGGTTAAGTAGTTCCAGAGATTACCCCCTACATACAAACAAACAAATAAATAAACAATGTTTACCTGTTTATATTATAAGTATAGATGTAGATTTTACTGGGTTCTTATACTGTGTAGTTTCCTGTGTACTTATGACTCGTTTGTATTAAATTGCACAGAAAAATTTTATAAAGCAGCTGGTCTTTTTAAATTGTTTTTATAATCGTAACATTCCAGAGTTCTGGTAGTCCCTAAATATGTAAAATTAATGATTTGGTTTCTTCTTTTGACAGCAAACGAGTCATGTTTTTACCAAAGTTTCTGCTTGCTCAAAACTTGATACACTCGAAGAGACATTCTGATAAAAACGTGTTCGTGTAATTTGATTTATCAAAATTTACTTAACGACTTTACTTTTCACTCTAATGGAAATCAATCTTCGCCAGGGAAAATTAACATACGTACACATATTCAGGAGTTCAGAAATCAAATATTTGTTGTTCGAATATTTAAGCAATAATTTCTCCTTTCTTAAGTTCTCTTAAAAGATATCATCATTAAACATTTAATTGTTAAATATTACTGACAACTGTAAAAACAGTTTTATTACAACTACCTTTTTTGAATTCGCACTTGGCTTAGAAGAGTGTGGTTGCGTTGTGTCAAAGCTCACCTGTAAACAAAAATAAAAATATAAATGGAAAACATTTAACACTTTTTAATTTGGATTTATATTTCAACAAACTTACATACAGACATCATTTACTTGTTGACTTTTACCACAAACATATACGAGCATTGTATCTCGTACTATAAATCGTACAGATGAAAAAAAAGTAGTCAAGGCGGGAGGATAGCCGCAACATAGGCTCTTATGGGACTATGTTTTTTGCACCGAGTTACGACAGATGACGGAACCATCTTGTTTTTGATGACGTAAAGTACACCGAACTACGACAAACGGCGACGCCATCTTGTTTTCTATGACGTAAAGTGCACGGATTTGTGACCGATGACGTCACTACCTTGTTTTTGATTATATTACATGAAAAAAATCCCAAGATAATATTGATTTCCTTACACACTATAACACATACTTATGCACTTTATCACACTTACATTACTATCCGTCGGAAGTCGGTGCGCTTTACTTCTATTTGTGTCTACTAATTTTATAAATATTTATTATTTGTATTATGTTGTGCGTGTCTTAGACACGATCAAGTTTTACTTCCATATTTACTTTTAGGTTAACCATAATATGTATAGTATAAAATCAATTTCTATACAATGAGTGCTTTTTATCTATAACTAGGGGAAACTCCTGCGTGCCCACACGCCAACCCTGTTGGAACCTTCTATACACATAATCATGTTATATTTTATTTATAATAAAGGTGTAGGATTAATAATAACCCCAAAGCTAAGATGGTAAATAATATTAAATGTTCAAATAAAATTATTTTGTATATTTTACAACAGCAGTTATAATAAAGGTTGAAATAACCAGCAAGACTCAGGTCTACACTTTGATAAAAACCTAACCTAAAAGAAACACAAATAATTGCTTAAAAGTTTAATATCAGCTGTTAATGGGAATTTTAGAGCAAACAGATGCTTTATCTGTCATTTTATACAATTTATTATTATGTTAATAAATGTAAATACATTCAAGAAATATGTGTTGGTTCTAGGAATAACCTAAATGTTTTTCCCGACTAAATGTACAAATATTAAAATAAAAAAAGTTTTTATCAAAATGAATTATAGCCTATGTTACTCAGGGATAGTGTAGATTGTTATTAGTAAAACTATTTTTTCAATCAGTTTAGTACTTCCAGAGATTACTGCCTTCATACAAACAAACAAACAAATTTTAGCTCTTTATAATATTAGTATAGATTGATCTTCAAAGTAAAATTATTTAAAATATTGTTTAATAGTTTCTTTTTTTATATAATTGTTATATTTTCATTTCGATTGCCAGTTTACAAAAAGTACTCTATGTTTTTTACAATCTCAAAATACTGAATTGATATTTATTCATTGAAACTCCAAGGGCGAAACAGAAAAGATTTTATTTAAATGAAAACGATTTTATTTATTGGAATACTCAGAGATATATATCAAAGTAACAGAGAGATGGTATCGAATAAAGTGATTGGACGATGAAATGTATTCCATCAACAAAATATACGACGAGAGATGATACGGGGCTTAACTGAGATGTCGCTGGGAGATGCAATCATGTTCAGTAAATTGTTGGAGACAAGAGTTTGTGTGGAAATAATTTTTCAATATCATTTGCAACTAAATTGTAAGTATTTGTTGAACGGTGTAGATGGTAATCTGATAAATTATGTCAGTTTGTATTAAATTCCAAACATTATTTGTAGAATTATAAGTAATTAGCTTATACAAACTGCAAACATTTTATTTTTAGTCCCATTGTAAAAGTCCATTGATCCATGAAAAGCTAATTTTAGACTAAATACGCACACTGTACATTTCATATTGGAATAAAGTAATTTTTGTTGGTTGGAAAGTAAGAATGTGTTTTCGTTCGTTGGAATGTAAGAATGGGTTTTCGTTCG